>JANZLQ010000095.1:32831157-32844257 GCA_026212715.1 Elanus axillaris
CATCCTTCCCAAGTTGGTGTGAGCGAGTTCTCCTCAGTGTAGTGCACTAGGATCTCTTCCAGTCTCCTACAGCTTCCCATCTAGTCCCTGGGGATAATTTCCTCCCTAAGGCCCTGCAAAGGGAATTGAATTAGTCAGGGGGTTGGATTTCCTGGCGCTCCCCACCACACACACTTCAGTGCCTTATTAGCCTCAGAGCCAGGTCAAATGGTATAGTTTGCAGGTTACTACACAACTGTTTTTATTTTCCCCTCTACAGCGTGCCGCACTTGAGCAAAGCTGATATCCCAGGAATTACGCCATAGCACTGTGGAGCTGGTGCGGTGGTGGACAGTCAGTTGTTTTATCTTTCAGAATGTGCTTTTTTCGTTTGGAACATGGAAGCAACTATTTTTTTATTAAGCTGTCCCTTTTCATAAGCTCTCTTAAGCTCAGGCACTTATCCCAGGGAGGGTAGAGTTTGAACGTTACAGCTATGAATTTTTTCTATAAATGTATATAAATGCTTCAATCCAGATGCTTCAACTAGTTTTCAGAAAGGCTGGTAGCAGTTTGATTTGCTATGGCTATAGTGAGTTCGATTTGTAATTTTTTTTTTATGTGCACTGCTTTTAGTTCTGTTTAAGTTACTGCAACTGGTGTTAAGGTTTTAGCCTCTGTTTTTGAAGCTGGAGGGGGCAATTATGTGAATACCAGGATCTTTAATGCTGATGTGTAATATTTATAGCCACCTGTAGATGGTGATATGCTCCACTCCTTGCCTTGGAGGTGCCGGATCCCATCCCCATCCACCTGAACGAGTGAATTGCCAGGTTGGATGGATTGCATTTAGTATCTTTCTCATTTTTATTTTTCTGAGCACGTGGGATAACCTTGAAATTCTTTCCATGTCCAAAGCATCTTGGCCTCCTCTCAGTTTGGTAAGTTGTGGGTTGACTTGTCCTGATACTCAGTAACTTGTAGAGGTGTTAAGACTCTTATAGTAAGCCAGCAGTAGGTACAGCTTAAGGTAAAATGCAAGCTTTGTGGGGCTTATCCACTTTTCACCTCCTGAGTGTGAAAAGTCACCTGAGTCACCTACAGCTGAGTTTGTGTGTGTACCTGTTTCCAAAATCAAAGCCAGGCTTTGCATGTGATCCTAGAATCTCCTGCCAAAGCAGACAGCCAGTCCTAATGACCACGCTTACTGCTTTCCTCTATTGGGAGGGGTTTTACAGCTCGTTGGAGAAAACTGGTTGTCAGTGGTGAGCTTAGTGGTGGTAATGAGTTGTACCTCAGTTGTTGTATGTGATTTCATGGTGGTTCTGTGCTGATCTGAATCTTTCTTTTTTTTTTTTTCCTGGTTGCCTGAGCAGAGCTCATCCTACCTGCTTTAGTGTTTGGATGTACTGCTGTATGAAGATGTGCTGATGTAAACAGCAGCACTTCTTGGGTTGATCAGAAACGACGTGCATCCAGTGTCACACAGCAAGCCTGTTCCAGAGCCAACAACAAAAGCATTTGTCCTAGACCTTTGATCTAGTTGCTAAGCTGAACTTACAGCAGAGCAGGCAGCAACTACACCCCGGGCAGCACAGCGCAGCTCCCTGTGTTGCCAGTCTGACTCATCCACTGCCTCCTGCTCCCTTGGCTATGCCTGGGTTTTTTGTGTCCCCTTGGAGATGACCCTGATGAACAGCAACTGCCAACACCTCTCTCGTCTGCAGCAGCAAAACTTCAGCTGAGCTGCTGGGCTACTTAAAAACCAGATTTGTTGCCTTCCACGGGCATTTGTTGCTGGTGCTGCAGCAGGGAGGGCTACAGCAGTGCAGCTCAGTGGAAGTTTCCCTGGGCATCTTTCGGCCAAGAGAAGCCGCTCGCCTCCCTCCCAGCGAGGGTCGGCAGGACCTGGGGAGAGGACGGGGTCCAAGTTTTGCGCAGAACAGAGACCGGAGGGGTACCTGGTGCCTCCTGCCGGGAACGGTGTCGGGTTTTCCAGCGTGGCACTGGCGGGAGGCCGGCGGAGCCTCGTCCGTGGGACCACTGGGCGCGAGGCCATGCCTGGCGTGGCAGTGACACCTCCGCTCAGCTTTTCCGCAGCGGCTCCAATTGCAGGCAGCCAGGAAGTGAGATCACGGCTCCGGAGGCTTAAGGGAGGCCGGGAGCCCGTGGATACCAAGCAGATCCGAGGCAGGGTCTGTCCCCGTCCCACCGGGGAGCCCCATCGACCCACCGCCATGGGCCAGGGCAGGCTCCCGGCCCGCCTGGGGCTGGCTTGCTGCCTCCTGCTGCTGCTGCTGGGGGGCTCGGGGAGCCTGGGGAGCCGAGGGCCACCGCCGCAGGGGCCCTGGGAAGTGGAGCAGGGCCCCGTGGCGGAGGGGGGACCGTGGGGCAGGACGAGGTACGAAGCTGTGAAGAAGCACTTGGGAGCTGTGGGTGCTCTCTCCAAGCAGTATTGGCAATACCTAGCGTGCAAGGTGTGGCAGGAGGGCTGCGAAGAGGAGGAGGAGGAGGAGGAAGAGTCCAGTCTCAGTCCAGGTAAGCGCGTTCCTCCTTTCTCTCCCTCTCCCATGCCCCAGAAACAGCAACGGGTCCAAACACCCTCCTTCCCCCAGCACTGGCGTCTGTGGCCCCAGCTCCTGTGGATGCCAAGTGTTCACTGCCCTGGGCATCTCCCCCCTTACTTAGCGTACCCCGGGTTGCCACGAACACCTGTGTTGGTGAGGGGAGCACGCTGACACCTGCTAGGGCTCTCCGTGCCCACTTGAGCCAGCTGCTGTCCATTATGTGCTTATTCCCCCTCCCCACAGCCCCAGCTGCCTGGCAGGGCACTGTCAGAGTCCTTGCACCCGGGAGGAGGGCTGCTGTTAAACAGGCTCAGCTGAGCATCCACACAAAATGCAAAAAAGGCACTTGTTGGCACATCTCTGCTCAGACCACTGCCTCTTCCAGGCTGGAGCTTACCTGTGGTGGGCCAGGATTACCTGGAGATCCTCTCTGCCTGGTATTGCAGCTTTGGCAAGTGCTGCAAGACAGGAGACTGCAGGATAGTCAACAATATCACAGGTAGGTGCTGTGCTTGGGAGACCCCAAGCAGTGCTTTTCTCTGCTGCCTTTCCCTGTTGTCTCTTTTGTTGTTTGTTTGTGTGTGGGGTTCTTTTTAAGAAAATGTATTTTAGCAAGTGATACAAGTAAAGGACAGTTCTGAGCAGGGTGCTGAGCTGGTGGGAGGGCAAGGGGCTGAGCTAAGTCCTGTTTCCCGTTACTCATTTGTGGTTCTGAGACTGCAAGAGAGTGTTCCTTACTGTACAGCATATCTGCTCTGGTTTGCCACGAGCCCTGCCTTCAGCCAGTAGCTCCCAGGCATATGCATGGGATCCAGACTGGCCCAGTATCCAGCCCCAGTTCGGGAGGGTACACCGAGACCTGAGTGTAAGCCCTGCGCAGGTGTCGTTGCATTTTGCTGGCCCTGAGACTTCTGGTATCCATACCCTCTGTTTGGAGCTCACCAGGGCCTTTGGGCTTCAGTCCTCTCTGCGGTCATCAAATACCTCTGCTTCTCAAAGGGAAAAAGGAGTCAGTGGAAGATCTGTGTCTTTTTGCTGTCAGTGGCTGATGCAGGCAGGGTACAGGTAGCCTGTCTCATTGACCCTGTGACTTTAATGCTACTTCAGGCTCCTCTCAGACAGGCAGCCCATCAGCAGGGCCTTGTGGGCTTAGTGCTGTGCCTTGCCACATTTTCTCCTCTTATTCCCACCTGCAGCTGGGCTTGCAAGTTAAAGCTGAGCTCTTGCTCTCTTTCCTGCAGGGCTAGAAGCAGACCTCAACAGGCAGCTCCATGGGCAGCACTTGGCCAAAGAAGTCGTCATCCGGGCCGTGCAAGGGTTCCTGCAAAGCTCGTGGCCAGAGAAGGCTCTCGTCCTCTCCTTCCACGGCTGGTCCGGCACAGGCAAGAACTTTGTGGCTAGGATGGTGGCCAGTCACCTGTACCGGGATGGGCTGAAGAGTGAGTGTGTCAGGGTCTTCATCTCGCTCTTCCACTTCCCCCATCACAAGTATGTGGACTCATACAAGGTGAGAACTGACAACACAGTGTTGCTGTGGGGATGCTCCAGTGTACTGGGTCTGGCTGGGATGGATTTCATTTTATTCACAGCAGCCCATATGGTGCTGTGTTTTGGATTTGAGTAAAATAGTGTTGACAACACAGCGGTGTTTTGGCTACTGCTGAGCAGTGCTCGCACAGCCTCAAGGCTCTCTCCTTCTCCCACTCTGCCCCCACAATCAGTAGGTTGGTGATGCACAAGAAGTTGGGAGGGGACATACCAGACAGCTGGCCCCAACTGACCAAAGGGGTATTCCATGCCGTTTATGATTGTGCTCAGCAATAAAAACTGAGGGGAGGGGGTTTGGGGCTAGGAAGCCATTGCTCAGTGACTGGCTGGGCACCAGTCTATTTGTGGTAGGTGTGAGTGGTTGCCTTTGCATCACTTGCTTTGATTTCTTTCTTTCTTTTTCCTCCTTCCTTCACTTATTAAACTACCTTTATCTTGACTCCCTCATTTCCTTGCTTTTGCTCTTGTTCTCTGCCCTGTCCTGCTGGATGGACTGGGCAAGCAGCTGTGTGGTGCTTAGCTGCCAGCCAGGGTTAACCCCCAGCATCCAGGCTCAGCCCCTGCATGATGATTTGGTGGCAGTGACTGCTGCTGGGCTTCTCATGCTCCTCTCGGCTGCTCTGCAGGCTCAGCTGAAGAAACAGATAAGCGAGACTGTGCAGCTATGCAAGCAGTCCCTGTTCATCTTTGATGAGGCAGAGAAACTTCATTTCAGCCTCCTGGATGCCATCAAGCCCTTCATGGCTCGCTATGACAACAAGGGCCAGGTGGATTACCGGAGATCCATCTTCCTCTTCCTCAGGTGATTTCTGGGTCCCCAAAGGGATGGGGAGGAACAAAGTGATGGAATTTATCCCGAGGTGTGTGATATGAGATACTCAGGCTGCAGGGGAGGGGAAAGAGATGTCTAGCTCCTCCAAGAGGCAGTTGCCTCCATGGTCAGTTTTGCTTATTGATGCTGGGCATCCTCCCTGGGTAGAGGGCATTTGCAGGAGGAGCTGAGGTCCAGCTTAGCTGGGACACCTGAGCCAGTGTCTAGGCTTTGAGACAAGGAACCACTGAGAGTCAGAGCTAGCATGTTGTCACCCTGCACAGCTGAGCCAGAAGATCCCATGCTCCAGGGAGCAAAGCTGGGGCTGCAGGTCTTGGTGGGAAGTTCTTGTGCAATGTGGCACTCTTACTTGGGAGCGGGAGGCTGAGGTGCCATTGGATTGCTGTGCTGTGAGGGCCAGTCCTGGCATCGCCTCATCCTGTGGTTTAGTCAGTTCTTTTCCCATCCAAAGGGAGAAAGGACTTTGGCATGTGCACACCCCAGTGCTGTTGCTGACCCAAGCCTAGACAGGATGCATCTGGAGGGAGAAGTAGGACTTCTTAAAACTGAGATGTGAAGGTAGGCACATGCCTGAAGTAGCCAGTGAGAAATGCCAAGGAGAGACAAGCACCTTGGGCCCCCTTCAATTTAGGAGTTCCAACCTTCAGCTTGGCTCTGGCAAGAGGTGTTCCCACAGGCTGAAGGTGGGCAGAGATTCGTTCTCCATCACCCGCCATCCAGGCAAGCATTCTAATCTCCCAGCTTGGTGGTTCCCCGGGGAAGTTTCTTTGCCCGCGGAGGACCTGTATATGTGCCCAGTGCTTGCGGAGCTGACCACATTTCAATCCTACCTGCGTGGGCCTCTGGAGGGAGCTGTGGTGGAGGAGGCAGATTCTCCCTTGTTGCTCAGGGCAGGGTGGATGTGCTGCTGGCTGCGCTGAGCTGACCTGACCCTGTGTCCTACCTGGCAAGCCATGCAGGTCGAGGGATGATATGTTAGTCCCTTTGTGCTACCAAGCAGAGGGGAGCAGGGTGTCTTGAACCGTGGCAGTGTGTAATCCTGGGGGGGTTTCGTCATACCTGCTGGCAGTGTGAGACAGACCTGTTATAGAAGGGCTGGCTCTGCCCCAGGGCTCCTTTGGACACTGGCCTGGTCCTGCAGCTTTGGCCAGTTTGGGGAATTGGGTGTCCCCAGTCAAAAGGGACTGTTTCTCCTGTGGTCTGGGTGGCACCAAGATCAATACAAGCTGTTTCCCCCCTAAAGGCAGGGGTGGTGGTGGTGGGAAACAGTGGTGGCTTTTTCATTTTGCTTCCCCTCCATTTGGGGAACGGGTCCAGAGCCTCTGACACAAGAGATGGGTGCAAGATGGGTGTCTCCCAGTGCGTCTCTGCCTCCCACCTACACAAGCTCTGCAGCCAGCTGGTTCCCAGTATGGCCAGCTTGCTGGTGACAGGGCACTTGGGGCTGCGGGCTGTTGTCTGAGGCTGTTGCAAACTCCTCACCAGCACGCAGGGGCTCCCTGGCCTTGAACTGCTTTCTGAGGTGAGGGGCTGCCCTGGGAGCCTTAGTGACTACCAGGACCCATGTCCCCCACCGTGGAGCTGTCCCCACAATGGCTGTCCAGAGGAGTCCTCATGTGGGACCTGCGCTGCTTTGTCCCTCAGGCAGGGGATGCTTTGCCAGGTCCTGGGCTGCCATTTGAATCCATGCCCTGGGACCTTTACTTCTAGTGGGACTCCTGCCACATGCTCTGCTCTCTCATTTGGACTTTCAGTGGTGGCTTGTTGGGAATTTGATGTGCGGCCAAGTGTCACCTGCGAGGTCGATGGCATCCCAGCCAGGACAGGCAACTGATGGAAACCGAGGATTCTGCTGGCTCCCAGTCCTGCTCTGGGAGAGAAGGGAGCTGCCCCAGGGTCTGAGCTGGCAAGATGGAAGATAGCTGTAAAGATGCCTATAGAAAGGGGCTCTTTGGGATGAAAGCTGGTTCCTCCATCTGCAAATACTTCAGATGCTGATCTGATGCAGCAAATCCTTTGTTGCTGTTGTGGTTTAACCCCAGCCAGCAACTAAACACCATGCAGCCGCTCACTCTGTTGCTAGCAGAGTTGCTGAGGCCTGTCTGGAGGGGAGGTTGCTGGCAGGTCTCAGCAGTTCATCTCTGGGGGCACGGTTGAATGACTTTTCCTCTGTGTCCACAGCAATCTCGGTGGCAACACCATAAATGAGGTAGCATTGGACTTCTGGAGAGCTGGCCGGGTGCGGGAGGAGATCTCCATGGAGTTCCTGGAGCAGCGGCTGCGGCTGGCGCTGCAGGAGCCTGAAGGTAAGAGCTGGGTTCACTTGCAGGATGCTGTGGGCAGGTGGCCTGAAAACCTGCCCCTCTGTGCTGGCCTGGGGCCTTGCTTACACAGTCACATCCTCCTTGTGCTGCACAAGCGTGTGTGCTGTGGAACAAGCCTTTATTCCAACTTCCTTCATCCACACTAGCACAGCCCCACGAGCACAGCACTGCTGCAGCAGTGAGACACGGGAGGAGGGAGCTGTGAGTCCTTCTTGCCCCTTTCAGCCCTGAAAATGGCCAGGTTGTGAGAGGCAGCCTAAGGCTGTAGGGAAGTATCAAGGCTTCTCGGGATTCAGGCCTGAGATGGGCAAGCTGTAGTGACGTTCTGTGTTCAGATTAAGTGCTGGCCACCTCTTTCCAACTGGGTGTCTCTCTCCCACCACATATAGCTGGATGAGCCAAGACAGCCCCCTCAGAGAGATAAGCCTTGCCTCACAGGGGGATGACAGCTCTCAGGTGGAGCTTCTGAAGTTTTTATCATCTTGCGTTTTGCTACAGAGAATGGTTATGCCCGCAGCCACCTCCTTGAAGAGAACCTCATTGATTTCTTGGTGCCATTCCTGCCCCTGGAGTACCACCACGTGAAGCTCTGCGCACGGGACGCTTTCCTGGCCCGTGGACTTCCGTACACTGAGGCAGCCCTTGACGAGGTGGCTGGGATGATGGTGTTTGTCCCCACAGAAGAGAAGCTTTTCTCTGCACAGGGCTGCAAATCTGTATCCCAGCGCATCAATTACTTCCTTCCCTGAACACCAGGTGGGACTACACCAGTGGCAAAGGTGGTTCTGGACCCTAAGAGCTGCTCTCCTTGCACAAGGTCAGGCAAACAGATTACCCAGCCATGCACTTGCACAGAGACAGAGACTTAACCCCTGGTTACTCTGAGGGCTGTTCACAGGGAAGGAGGTTCACTCTTACACCTGGGACACGGGGGCAGCCGGTGCTTGGCTGCATTTTGAAGTCTGTCCAGTGTTTTTTAAGTAAGTCCCTTCTTTTAGCAGGTAGTAGCCTGCAGTAGTGATTTGTTTGTGCTGACAGGTGCTTTGTTTGATGTGAGCAGGGATGTCAAAGTCCTTGGTTTGTTAGCGTGATTAAGGCCTTGGACAGACTGGTCCTGTTCAGACAGTCCAGCATAAGCTACATCCTCATCCTTGTCCCCCATTTGCTTTATCACTTTACACGTTTGCGCAGAACTGTTTTGCTGGAGCTGATGTTTGGTTTTTTTCTCTATTGCTCTCCTGCACTCACAAGACATCTGCTGCTCAGGGATGCGTGTGCCGGGATGACAGTTTGTGCAGGGAGGCCCTTCCTTAGAGAAAATTACTAAATAACCTCCTCCTCTCACTTATGGAGTCCCTCCCTCATTTGGGAGTCTTTTGTTATATGGAAGCAGCTGTGGGGATGAGGTGAACTTCTGCTGAAATTTTTTTTCTAAGCAGTTTGGTGAAAAGCCTGTTTGCTTCACCACAAAATGAAAAAGGGGAGACTAACTCCCTTTTCAAGGGTAAAGGGTGGTTGAGGAGGATGGTGGCTGAAGGAACAGGCTGCAATTGAATTTGGGTTTTCAGGGATGCGGTAAGCTTGGGTTTTGTTCTTTTTTTTCTTCTCAGTATGTTGCACGCTGTGGTTTTTTGGCTGGTATCAGCATTACTACACCAAGGGGCTGTTTGCTGTCTGGGTACTTGCCAGGTGATAAGTATGTTACAGAAGGACCAAAAAATTTCAACAGTGTTACAGGAATCACTCTGACCTCTAGGTCAAAACTCCCTTCCAACACAGCTGGGCTGGGGCAATGAGGTGAAACAGAACATGCCAAGGACAGGGTTTAGCTCCCTGGACACCTCATGTGTGGACCTTTGATCTATTTTAAGCTTTGAACCTCGTTGCGGTGCCAGCGATGAGCAGCACGACCTCTGGGAAAAGATTGACTAGACACGCTTACTAGTCTTGCAGACTTTGAGTCCGTGTTTACCCTGAGCACGCTGGCTCTGTTATCTAATGAGGCTTCATAGTCCAAGGCAGGAAGGTGAGCCAGCTGCTTTCTTACTGCTCAACTCATGCAATGTTAAACTTACCTGTTGTCTCTAGACTGGACCTTAGGGCCTGTGCCAGGGTGCACTGTTATGAGGCGTTTCTGAGACTTGGTTAATCTCTTAATCGCAAGTGTCAAGCCTAAAGCATCAGCCTGGGACATGTCGCAGGGAGATGCTCCTGGGGAAGTCAGCTGGGGAAGGGAGGATGCAGCCCCACAGGACACAGCTTGGGTTATGTCTTATAACCTGGGCAGAAAGTTAAGCAAGTTGTTAGTTGAAGGTTAGTTGCTCAGAAGATTGTATAAACCAGGATAAGGTATGACTATTTTTTTTTTTAGATAGAAAAGAATCTTCAGCTGTCCAGGTTAGACTGATGCTGCTTGGAGTGGAAAGGAGTCACTTTGTCCACTGTTTCACCACTGCGGGTCTGGTATGAAGTTGGCATGTTAAGCTGTTCCTACTGTTTCTGATTAAGGAGATGATGGTGTTACTAATGAGGGTAACTGTCAAACTGATGATGCAAGACCATGCACCCTGCCAGGTCACACCTGTGTGTTTCAGAATTAAGTGAGCATTTGATTATGCAACTCCACTCCCTTTGACCACTCCAAGGCAACATTAAGTTTGACTTTAAAGGCATAAATAAAGGTACTGCTTTTTCTTTGCAATCTGGCAGAATTAAATTATTTCCTTTTTTTTTAACAGGTTTATAATAATCTTTTCTACCCAAAATAACAAACTTCAGGTTAGTACTGAGCAGCTTCAAATATTCCTTCAGAAAAAAAAAAAAAGCAGCATATACTCAAGTGCTTTTTGCCAATAAAATATTGCAACCTTTATTTAAAACAAAATGCAAATTGGCAAAACTTTGTGGAACGACAGGCAAAGAGGCCCTTCAAAGGGCCTTATTTACATCAAGTTTAACACTGTTCGCAGTTCACAGTCAGACGATAGTGAGAGAATTAAATTAGAAAAACAACCAAAATATATTACAGTAACAATTAAAAACAAAAACAGTTGACAACACTGGTAGAGTGATTGGTGATTAACGTGTTTCACTTTAATCCATTCCTGCCCTCAATGAGTTCACTACCGATACAAACAGTGTGCTGAGCCGATCGGGCTTTACCTCCCGTGCACAACAGACACATTTGGAAGAATGACCTCCTTTGGTACAGACATTTCTTATCATGTAGATATTATAAAGAAGTCGGGTGTCCCATAATGTCTTATTTCCTACCACCAGGGAACAGGCTGAAGGCTTTGTTCTACACTACAGGCAACTGGAGTGCACTGCCCGTGCCCATCCGTTCTGGATGATGTCATTGCAGTGAAGTGGGAGGTTTCTAAGCATGCCATAGTTGCTACCCTTCAGTTTTCCTGCCAGCTACTGATTTGTAGCAGGGCTGGATTGAGTGTTTTAAAGAGAAGACAGCAGCCTGTTGTGTTTGCAAAAAAAAACTGGATTCATTACTGCTTGTCACAGCTGCTGATGCCCAAGAGCACTGACAAGCAAAAAGCGAAGCGCTGCAGTTGCTGGGGAAGCCTGCCTTAGGTAAGCGGTACAGACATCAGGGTCTGGATTTCTCTACTCTCTGACTGCACAGCGTAACCCATCCTACCTGCTCACACACCTGCTGCCTCTTAGGGAGGGACTGCTCTGTTAATGCAGCAGTTTTGGTGCAGCTATTGCCCCACACTGTGGGGTTTAGTTCCTGCTGCCTGCAGAGAGCAGTGTGCCATAAAACTCTTGCATAAGCACACCTGACAAGATGTCAACATGTGTGTGTTTGTGTCTTGCTAACACAAGGCCAGTGGTGCTCAGGAGAAATGTTCTGTGTGAGGAGGATGGGAACACACAGCATTCTGCTGTTCTGCATCAGCAACAGTGCTCCATTCAATTCCACTTTCCCAGCGGCTAAGTTTGATGCAGTCCCAAGACACAGACTCTTAATTCAGCTTCACCCCTCTCCACGCTAATGATGAATATGATTAAATCGAAGTGCTGCCAGTCAGCCAGCCACGTGCACCACTTCTGGGGTTAAAAAGAGTGTACAGTGCAGGAAGAAAAGAGAATTGCACCTGTGAGTACACTAATTCCCCACAGTAGCTAGGAAGAGAAAGTGCCCCACATCAACTCACTCATGTGAGTGCATGCCTTGTGCTTGGCATTACCAGGCCCTATGTGATCCCATCCCCTGTTGCAAAGAGGACTACTTCAAATTGTAGCCCGTTCTAGTGCAAGTGAGAAAGCCCAGCTGCAACTGCATCCTTACCCCACAAGGCCTTCTGACAGGGGTGAAGAAAGGAAACACAACAGGAGTTTAGACCTTGTCCCCTACCCTAAACAATGGGGCAAGAAGTGCTCTTCACTGGGACAAATAATGGGGCTCCACCATCCTTACGTTACTTTGAACGTACTGTGCAAGGCTGAAAGCAGAAAAGCTGGTGCAGTAAAGACCTTTAAGGCTGTACAGAAAGCCAAACCTTAGCAAAAGGGAGAAGGAACAGTAACAATTTTAGGAGAGTGGCTGTGGAAGGAACAACTGAATGGTGATTTACAGCAGAACCAGCCATCCCAGCTATCATCCTCTTACTATCCTACCAGAGAGCAGGGCAGAAGTCCAGTTTGGGAATACAATACTGTTGGGCAGCAGAAGCAGGAGCAATTCTGCCACCTCCTAGTTAGGGGGGGAAAAAAAACCCCTAGCGTCAAGCCAGCACGACCTCTGCCACCTTCTAACAACCTGATGTAAAATAACAGATGAGAGCAGAGAAAACACTCTCCGGAGGAGTGATGACAGGCAAATCCCCAAATTGCACTGTTCTGTGTTTTTCCACCACAGGAGGGATCATAACTGAATGGGCTTCTGTTTGTTTTGCCCACAGAGGTTGTGGAGTCTCCAGCCTTGGAGATATTCAAAGCCATCTGGACATGGTCCTGGGCAGGCAGCTCTAGCTGGCCCTGCTTGAGCAGGGGAGTTAGACTAGATGACCTCCAGAGGTCCTTGTTTCCTCCAGAGGAACCAGTCCTTCACCGGGGCAGAAAGGGCTGAAAGAGGGGAGTTTTAGTAGTTAGAAAGTCCAGGAATTGTTTGCTATTCTATCACTTTCGGTGGAGCTTTTCTGAAAGACTGGCATTCAGGGAAAAAAGGCTTCTTTCAAAACACTGATCAGAACTGGACTAACAAACAACCTTAAAATTTCCTATTAAAAATACCCTTCCCCTAAGAATCACTTCAGTTTCAGTCTGTTTGTCCTAGGCTGAGTCGTAGTACAATAATGAAACCACATGATTGTCTGCCAGGGCAAACAACCTGCCCTTCTGCCCCAAAGAAAGCTCCCATACCTTTTAAATCCTTTTGATTGTTTGAAAGGCCATGTGAAGCAATACCACAAGCCACCTTCCCTTTGTAGCTCACCTTTTCCAAAGGAAGTTAGTTTGGTGTACAGCGATGCACACCTTCAGTAAAGATGACTGAAAGAGATAAGGTAAACCACAAAAGCCCTCAGTAAAGTCTACAAGATAACAGTTTGGTACTCAGCCTTAGGCTCAGCATTGCTGTGAAAGAGTCCCAGCAGAGCCGCCCCGTGACACACTGACCTGAGGGCTCCAGGAGAGCCTGGGCAAGCTGAAGATCCTACTGCAGCTAGACAGCAGTACTACTAAGTCAGGATGAGTAACCCACAGTGTACTTTCATTAGGCCCCACTTAAGTACCAGCTCACTAGAGTAAAACTGACTTGTAGGAATAATTAATTCACTTTAATGCCTGTCAGCTGGGGAAGAGGAGTTGCTTTGGTTTTTTCTCCCTGCC
>JANZLQ010000095.1:32844357-32891100 GCA_026212715.1 Elanus axillaris
CCCCCCCCCCCCACCACCCCATTTCACTTGGACAGTGAAACTCACATGGTCCACTTTATCTCACATACTGCTCCACTGGTGTGCAGACATGCATCGTGACACAACTCTGTTTACCACAGATCAGTAATAAAATGAGGATTCTCAGATGCCAGCCCATTTCTAAAGCTATTTCAGGCTCCTGTCTCACTATGCTCCATGGAAAAAAACAGGGACACTCACTGAGACAGCCCAGCCTACTTCCAAGCACCAAGAGGGCAACGCTTCTAGACAGCAATGGAAGTGCCCATCTTCTAAATTCTCACCTGTGTCCCAGTTCAACTCCAAATGCTCAAACAAAAAGCAGCACAGTCATGCTTTAAAAACAAGTTAAAAAAGCATTTTAGCCAAAATTAAAAGATTTAAGGTGCAAAGCAAGTGAGATCCTCTATCCTCACCAACAGCGTGAAGTGAGCAGCAGCATGCAGGGTAATGTTTATTTGGAGCCAGGTATCGGGCCTGTTTTCTTCCTCTCGCAAACCAACTGTTAGTTGAGGTCTTCCTACTTGCCAGTACATTTACATCTCTGGGAGTTGTGCATATACGCAGAAGACTGCCTTTTTGAGGCCAAAACAGTCTACAAACAGCACTGGGACCAAGGAAGACAACTTCAGCCACACAACTGCTTTCATTCTGGGATTGTCAGTAGGCATCAGACACCAGACACCATAACCCAGTGGGAGCTCTCCATTTGTTGTCACGCTCAGGCAGAGTGCACAGTTTACGTGCATGTTTCCTACGCCCCAGCATGAGATTCTGGTTTAGCCTTAAAAATACAGGAATAAATGAAAAAAGATGGCTGTGGTTCCCCTGTGTGCTGACGTACCTAATCACCTTCATATGCAGGGAAGCTGAAAGCCTGTGAGACGGGTAAGTACTAGAGCAAATCCCAGCAAGCTGTCAGTGTGAAGTGTTAGTGTTATGCCAAAAGCAGGGACAGGTCCAGGGAATCCTGCAGCAGCAAGGGGGCAGGCCAGGCTGTACTTTCTGGCTCTCCAGCTGGCCCTGCAGCACTAAGAGTGCTGAAAGAATGTGGAGAACAGCCAGGGGTGGTGGAAGCTCTGCCTTACCTACCATGGGTCCTCAAGGTGATGAAACTGAATTGGGGAGTCAACCTGGTAACAAGTTAAAAACAATCTAGAGCTTAAAAATAACCCCAAAACCAACAAACCACCCACCCACCCCAATAACAACACCGGCAAGTTGTGCAAGAGCCCCAAATTACTCACAAATGACCATCAAGCAGCACCTGTGCTAGACCACTAGAAATAGGTATCAGCTGAGTGAAGGCTGTGTGGTGGGGAAGGGGTATTCCAGTGGTAAGTCTGCCCAGCATCCCTGACGCTTCTGATATGACGATGAGAACATGTGGTGGATGAGGTGGACAGGAGGGAAAAGGGATAGTTTCATATATTAACTAATTTTGCAGTTCTCATTACAGCAGCAACAGCACTGTGGAAGTAAGCCATCTGGGCTAGTGCATCCACCTCCAGCAGCTCTGAACACTGTCAGTGCATTAGACCTTCCCCCAGCCACACGCAACCTCCCCCTTCAGAGCTACTCCAGCACAGACTGCTCGGCAGCTGGTACCAGTGGAGCCCCTGTGCCTTTCCTCTGCCTTGTCAGGAGGCCAAAGCATGCGTTAGTGCAGACGGGGGAGGGTCTGTACAGCTGAGTGGCCTGCAGCCACTCCAGTACTCCAGCTATCACACATCAAACCATCCTTCCCAGAACAAGAACCTGCCATCAATTCTCCTGCCTCTCCAAGGGAGGAGCGAGGAACTTCCCTTGCCATACCAAGCAGATCAGCCTGACTAGGTAGGGACAAATACTTGATGTTCTGCCCCTTATAGCTTTACTCTACCCTCTCCATCCCCATTTTTTGAGATGAACCTGTAAACGTGAGGAGAACTCAGTGATCTGAGGTACTTCACATACTCAAGTATCAGTCTTTCCTTTTGAAAGCATCAGTACAGAAAAAAAGTCATCCCCCCCTCCCCATGTGTATTTATTTCTCTTACCCAGATTGACAGTAGCTACCTTTGCACCACATCGCTGATTTCTTGGACACATGACAATAAGTTATTAAGGACGGGGTTTGCCCCAGGGACACTAGCAGCTGTTGAGGACACCTGCAGTTCCTGCAGGCTGAGTTCCAGTTTGCTCACTGCTTCCCGGAAGGCAAATTTGTTGCGTGTATGTGGGATGCAGTCCACATAGCCTGAGCAGTAATCCAACAACTGGTGTCCTGTGTCCACCAGCTGGCTGTTTGGTGTCGGCTCGGCAATGGCACTGGAGAGAAGATCTGCGCACTCCAGCAGTGCTTCCTTGCTGATTTTGTCTGCGGAGATTTTCTCAGCTGCCTGTTTGGTCTTTCTTAGTGCTACTTTTGCGCCAGCCGTGCCATTGGCCATTTTCACAGGGGAGGTGGAAGACGATGACAGAGGCACTTGAGGTGGAGGCATCACAGGCCTCCCAGATTTTCCACCAACAGGTGCTGCTGCTGCTGCCTTCTTACTCCCTTCACTTGATTCCAGTCCATGCTGCGCTCCCACCACATTGCTCAGCTCTTCTGCTGCATCTGAGCAGGCAGCTGGCTGTTGTAGGAGCCTCATCACTGGTGGTGGAGGTGGAGCACACTTTGGTTTTACCCGTCTGGGCCGGTCCCTGTCGCCGGAAGAAGTGACCTGATGCTCAGATAAGAGCTTAAATTTATTACCCTGAGAGTCTGTGCCAATGAGTTGCACATCCGCTGGAGTGTGTTTTAGAGTGGGTGAGATTAGGACTGGCACTTTGTGGTTATGAGTGGTTGGAAGTATTGCTGCAGCCTTTACTGGAGATGACCAGCCCGGTCTCTCGCCATCCTCAGTGACCCCTTGCCGTGGGCCACTGTTTTTTTCTTTGCTCTTAGGAGCTGCTGCTAGCCCTGAACCCTCCTTTTCTTCCGATCCAGAGGGGGTCCGGAAAGGGAGTGCTGTGGCACCCCTCGGCAAGAGTTTTGCTTTTGGTCTCTCTCTGGTCAAAGCAGGGCCTTCTTCAAACCTTTTGGGAAGCAGGTCATTGGCCCTCCCTGTGCTCTCATCGGGCTGAGAGGAGGTGGACACTGTCCGTTCCAGCTGGATTTTTGATCTCTGGGAATTTCTGGGAAGGGTCATTGCCATCCTATCCTGCTCTGGAAGCCCTGAGGACATGGAAGATGTAGAGTTTGACCTTGGAAAAGGCTTTGAAGTTTCTTCATTGCCAGTGGGTTTTCCTGCTCGTAAACCCAGTGTCTTTTTAATCAAGCGTGGTGTAAAGAAACCAGTGATGCCCGACCACCCACCACCAGTGCTTACGCCCCCACCACTGCTGGTACCAGTGCCATCATCGTTGTAGAAGGTCCTCTGCACAAAGCCCCCGCCATAGCACTTGGGTGGCGCCAGGTTTGAGTCCTGCTGCGTGGGAGCGAAAGAGAACCCATCCACATGCTGCAAGGAAGCAACAGATGAAAAGTTACCCGTCAGCTCGTATTTCTTATGGGGCTGATTCTCCATCTCGCGGAAGGAACTGCTGCGTTTGGGAGGTGTGGGAGCATTCCTCTTCTTCATAAAGGAGCTGAAAAAGCCACCTTTTCTGTCCCTGGTGAAAGTGGTCTCTTTGGCATCCTCCAACAGGCTGCTGGGTGACTTGTCCCTCTGCTTGCGAGGCAGTGCGGGAGAGCCACTTGTTGGCTGTGTGCTTCTGATAAAACCTAGACAGAAGAAAGAAGTGTGAATCTGCAAAATCAATTTCCATTTCCACCTCCTTATACTGCACTGGGCTTTACGGGCCTGCCGTATTTAGCTGCCCAGGTTCTGCAGAAAGAGATTGAGACAGGAAGTTAGCACTTTTATTTTTGTGTGAGGCTGGTATGATTTTGATTTTTATTTTTTTTAAAACTTTTTTCCCCACTTCTGCATGCATGACTTGTCTGTTGTCTATACTGAGGAGGCCACTTAGGAGAGAGTTCGGGAGAAAGTGAAGTTGCTCTTTTCTTCCAGTTTCTTATTCCCTTCCTATGGTTTTTTCCTCCTTCCCCAAACACCACAAGTATAAAAGCAAATCTCTTGTTGCATTGTCAACTTTAGTTTTGAAGCTCTCATTTAAAAAAAAAAAGCAGTAAAACTAAACTTAAAAGAAAAAAAATACAATGGGATTTACTAAAAGAACATTGAACAAGCTGCAGTGTTTTCTATTTGCTAGTTAATAATTGGGCTGCAGCCCTAATGCCACAGGGGTGCAAAGCACCTTCCCATGTTACATTGTTCTGTTGTCTTCTGCTTCCCTGGCAATTTACATGAGCAGCAAGCCTCTCCCAGAATATGTGGCCTCATTGCCACTGTCCCAGTGCCCATACCTGGTGCTGAGCTGGAAGCTGAGTGCTCCAGAGTATCCTGTGTTCCTTCAATGTTCTCCTTGTTCTCTGCCTGTTTCTTCAGTGTTCTAGTCTTGGAGGGAAGCATGGGTAAACGGGGCAAGTAAGGAACTATGGATGAGGAGGAGGCTGTTCTTCCAAGCTCCTCTGCTACCTCTGTAAGGAAAAAAAACAAAGAGGGAATAGTTGGAACAGAGACCAGCAGAGGAAAAGAAAATCTGGGTCTTTACTGCAAGCCCAGACTGGCAAGAAGAGATACATGACTCAGAAATACATAGTTCATGGATTTAGTTTTTGCTCAAGTCTAGAGGTATTCAAACTCATTTAGCTCTTTATAAATTCAGAAAAAGAAAACCCAAACAGTGGTAGGATCTGTACAAGAGATCTAGTATGACTCTAGTTCTCTACTAGGTTAGGGGTTGCTCAAAAGCCAAAGCCAGCACTGAACGCACTTGCCTCTGGTTTTAATTAAGGTACCTCCTGTTGATGCTCCTGGGATCCCCCAAAGTTGTGTCCAATCTGGATCTAAGCTGATCTGCTTGAAGCAAAGCACTGCACCTCCATATTAGAAATGAAGACTGCATGTTTCCTTCTCAACATCAACGTAAGGTATGGGATTGAAAAAAATCCAGAAAAAAGCTCACAACCTCCTGGCCACACCCAGGTTGGCAATTATGCGGGCCACTTGATATGCCTATTATAGATCCTCCCTGGCAGAATTCAATCTGGTGTGTTTTTTCTATAGTAGCATAGTCAATGGATCAGTTTCATATTTAATTTAAAAATGTAAAAGATGCTTAGACATTTCTGCTTGTCTGCTGTCTAGTATCACAATTCTCATCAGTATTTACCTCCTAGTTGATTATATTTGAGAGTTGAGTTGCACAGATTCGCTCCTAGAAGTAGCTAAGTAGAAATTCCTGAGGTTAAGGCACACTTTTTAAAAATGAAGGCTGGCAGAATAATATTTCATGACCCAGTTGCTGCAGTCAACAAAGGACTGTGATATGCATACATCTTCCCCTCTCTGTCTCAGCATCACTCACTATCCCTTACTCTTCAGTCTGAGAAACAAGAGGCTTCCTCTAATAGAGGAGACAATATTCTTTAAATAAATTCTTTGGCATCTTACTGCTCAAATGAAACTATACTGTCCCCTGCACTGGTATATGTCTAAAGTTTATTCAGTATTTATGCAGCAAGTGAGAGAATGTATTTACCCACTTATGGTTAAGAAATTAAGGGATGAAGCTTCATAACAACCTCCACTGCTAGCAGATGAGTCTTAAGGGCTTGTCCATAAGACATATCACTCTGAGGGATAATCTCCAGTACTGTTTCAGAAATAAAGCAACAGGGGCTCTCACCCTCTGAGATGCTCGAGTCGTGGAACATGGTTTCAAAAGCCTGGTGAGTCTCAGCAAAGGAAGGTCGGTCTGGTGGGTTCCACTTCCAGCCTGCAATGCGAGAAAGCAGAGTAAGCTTCAGTGCCTGAACGGGTAGGAGGTAAATTTTTATTCTGTCCCAGGAGATGGAAAATACCTAAGCTTTCTCAGGTGCAGTCAGACTCTGATCTCCTACTGTTTAACAGGTTTTATGGTCATTCACAGCTATTAATTCATAGCAGCAGTAAGTCATCCTACTGTATCCTAACAACCAGATCTTGAGAGGAAGGACCAACTCTTAAAAACCACAGCCCTCTGCCAACTCCACAGCTTTTCCTGATCTCCCTATCCCTCTTTCTGAATTTTTGGGGCAAAGGAGAATTCCATGTTTGCTACCCTGGCAGTTTGGAGTGGACACATCTAGCCCAGTCACAGATGAACTGTGTGTGCAAAGCTCCAGGCAACATTCTGCTCACATGCTCTTAATACTGAAATTCAGACAGAGCCTTCCAAAAGGAGAATGTATGCATCCTGTTGGGGAAAGAGGAAGAGAATGCATTGATTTAAGACAGAGATTGGAAAGTTATAGAAGGGTATCATGACAAAAAGTGTAATTTCTGTAGTTAGAAATCTGCACTAGGAGAATGTATTCTGGAAGCACTATCTGTTGATACCACCATAGGGTCTGGAAAGTGACTGGCGTTCTGTTCGTTTTGGGATGCATTAATATCATATGAATTCCCTAATTTTGGGCTTTTGTCAGCTTCCTGAAAGTTTTTTGAAGCAATAGCCTTCATCATTACCCAGCTTCTTTGTTTCATAACTGAAGTTCACCCTGACTTTCTTTGACCTGCTGGGGATACGGCATTGCTGGAGACAGGCTGTTAGAATAAGCCTGTCTTAAGCCCTGGTTTGTCTGTCTTGTACAATGAGGGCCACACAGATTGCCTGAGCTAGCACCAAGGAGTCTCTTCCCACCCTGGTCACACTGACAGGGTCTCTCTGCTCAGAGCTGCTTACCTTACTCAACAGTATGGCCTGATTTTCTCCCTAGGATCTTCAGGTTTTTGCTCAATGTATTCTCTGCTCTTGCAGGAGTGAAGGAGATTGGCAATGCTCTTAAGCTCTGTTGTTCTTCCTGTAACACACTGTATCTTTTAGCCTTTTATTAGCAGATTTTTAAATTTGTTATGGAGCATTAAGGAGCTTTTCATGATGTGCTTGGAGGATGCATTTTGTGCAACCTTGTCAACTACATGTCTCCTACACAGGTGCTGTGTTTGCAAAGAACTAAATTTCCTTCTAATTTGGTGATTCCATAGTAAGAGTCCTACTGACAAAATACCAGTACAATCTGCCACAAAATGCTATCTAGCTGTACTGTGGGGTGACAGTTTTTGAGAGTGAATTCTTGTTCCCTAGAGACCAGACTCATTTTGCATTGGTAAGCAGGTACGTCTCATGTGAAGGGGCCTTTTCCACATTAGCTAAGAAAATGGCACATAAGAAGCAAGGATTTCAGAGTTAACTACAGATTTCTCCCATCCCTCCTAGGCTTTATCCCTCAAATTGGAAGAAGATACTCACATGCCCTCATCAGTTCATAAACCTTTGGAGGGCACCCCTCCGGTTGTTCCATCCGATAGCCCTTTTCCAGCAGATCATAAACCTGAGAGAGGTCAATGCCTGGGTATGGTGACATCCCATAGGTAGCAATTTCCCACAACAGCACACCAAAGGCTGCAAAAGGAGGAAAACAAAATTCCTGGTCATAAGTCTGCCCTCCTCTCATGTTGCTCGTTACATTGTGGCCTTTACTGCAGCTTGAAGCAGTACTGTTCTCTTGCAGATGTTTCAGGCCAGTCTAGGTGAAGACATTACATGTTAAAAATGCTATCGATTCATGAAGTTGTAGCCTAGCTTAAGACTGTCTCCTCCCCACATATTATTGCCCAGGCCAGAAAGCAAGTCACAGTCTAGGCTGCCAAAGGAAAACAAAATGAAAAAGAAAAGAACGCTGAAGTAGAGTTTTCTTACCCCACACATCTGATTTGATTGAAAAGGTGTTATAGGCCAGGCTCTCAGGAGCTGTCCATTTGATTGGGAACTTGGCTCCAGCATGAGCTGTGTAGGTATCTCCAGTCATAAGTCGACTTAAACCAAAGTCAGCCACCTTCACCACGTGATTTTCTCCAACTAAGCAGTTCCGTGCTGCCAGGTCTCTGTACAAAAGAAAAAAGCATACTCCTTTACTGGAGCAAAAGCAGAGCTTTTGAATACAGTCTTGAGGTTGCATAGCCTGTCCCTCTCTTCTGAGTTGGGAAGCACACTCCGTATACAACAGGTAAAGGTAACATGAGCTTTGCTCTGAACAGTGTCAGAAATTGAGTGGACTTGTTCTAGGAGCAATATCATAAGTCAAGATTAGGGTTCATTCTTTAAATTCTACTATATTTCCAGTAATAATAGGTGTTACAATGAGAACTTTGTTTCCTGAGAATAGGATGAGATCAGCAGCTCATCACACACTGGTAACAGCTCTATGGCACTGCTTTATCCAACTGGATTAAGATAGGACTTGGGGTTGACAATGTCTTGCACATAGGGGGTACATCAGAATAGGACACCACCAACTTTCATAGCTGTCAGGCAGTCGTGCACAAGATTGCACGTCTGCTATGAAAGTCACAGGGAGAAGGTACTGCAGGACAGTATTGAAGGCAAGACAGCCAATGGATAAGCCAGTGTGAAACCTAACTCTGGAAGAAACCTTCTCAAGAGGAGGAATTCCTGGGCCATCATGTTGGTGGCCTGTTTATCACTGCAATCCGAAACTGTACCAGCTCAATGTGACTTTACCCACCTGTGAATGAAGTTCTTCTTCTCCAGGTACTCCATAGCAGAGGAGATCTGAGTGGCCATGTAGAGTAGCACAACAGCACTCACTTCCTCCCGGTTACATTCCCGTAAATAGTCAAGCAGGTTCCCATAGGGCATGTATTCTGTCACAATGTAAAACGGTGGCTCCAGGGTACATACACCTAGCAGCGCAGAGGAGGGAGCATATGAATAAAGCTTCCCTTTCTTGCCTAGCTTACCACTATTCCTAATTTAATATCCATTTGTTGCATTTTGTACCAATGAGTGTTTCTCTGAAAAGCGAAGGCTTCCATTTAAAAGAAAGTCCCAGATCAACACAGCCCAACTGCAGTGCTTCTGTCTATTTATCTGTCCATCCACTTTATGGACAGAGAGAAATGTGTCTATCAAAGCACTGCTATTTCTATATAATATACTTGAAGGAGTAATTCTGTTCTTTGGAAGGTTACAGAATGAAATAGGAGTTATTTTGAGCACATATGATTGGCTTTTCTTCCCCTTTTCCTTCATAAAGCTAAAGAGTGGCCAACTGGAAGGAGATACCTGTCAACTGGCAAGATTTCTAGACTGCAATGTCACTACAGAGTAATGTGAAGCACTCCCACGTGTACTAGCTGCATAAGTGACCAGCATTGTGGAACCTGCTCCTAAAGCAGCATTCTCACACATTCCTCAGATGACTACTTGCTACAGTCATTGCAATTATATACAAAGTATGTATTAGCGGAGGACAAGGGCAACAGGATACTCATGTCAAACCTCTGTGAAATCCCACTGCAGCACTGCTGCATGCCTGGTCATACTGTTACACACATACAGGAGTAAAACACTACACTGTGCATCAGAAAAAGCAAAAATGCATTTCTCTGATGAGAAATCTTTTAGTCTCTACTCCTGGAACCAGACAGGGCTGGGCAGACACCTCATCTCTGCCCGTTTTTTAAATGGGTTCAGAATAGTTGCCATTATTAACAGCCTTCACATTCTTTACATTTCTCCTTTCAGCCTAGGCTTGGCTTGACAGCTTTGCTCCTGAAAGCAGCAAAAGTCCAGAGGCAATTAAACACTAGTAAAGGTTTAGGGTGTCTCCTTAAGAATCTTTGTACATGTAGAATTAACAGCTATGCAGACTATTTAATAGTGATCATCATATCATGCATTTGTTAGTGAGACAAACATGGCACAGCCAAGCTGTAAAGCCTGCAGATTTCTTCCACTCGTGTCCTGTTTGATCTGACTTGCATCTCCACTGCCCTGATTTCATGTACTTATTTGGTGATAAACAGGGTCCCTTACAACAGCAGCAATCTCGTTGTCTTCTGCTTAATTATGGACTGATTTTTCTATTTAGTGCCGCTTTTTCTATAAAAGTCTCTGATTTGAGAAGTATGAAGAATGGTATTTGTTGTGGTTCCAATACAATTTTTTTCCTTCACTCTGAATTTTCTTATAATTTTCTTCTGTTCTATTAGAATAATAAGTCATGGAAAATAGTTTTGTAAATCTGATTTAACACAGCAGAAAAGGAATCTGACCCTGATAACTGAACCCTGGAGCATATCTAAGGCCAAGGGTATAAACTAACAGGAGGCTGATATTGCAGACTTTTATATAATGCATAGTCATGGCTCAACAGCAAAGCTGTCTACTAATGTAAGTGACTGCATCTGATAATTTATTTAAAATTAGTGTCTCTTAGCTCCAGTACTAAAGGAGTAAGTTGTCAAAAATACCACTGTATAGCCTGACCTGATTCAAAAAGCTATATAAATACAGAAAATCTGCCACTGCTTTTAAACAAGACAGATTTCATTTTGGTGGAAGTACAAGTAAGAACAGAAAGAGCAAGGAATTTCACTAACCTAACAACTGCACTAGATTTGGGTGCTTGATCTCCTTCATCACAGCAGCTTCTTTCAGGAACTCTTCCACCTCCATGGTATCTTCCTAGATAAACAGAGAGGCAAAAGAAGAGAAAATTTATCTTCATGACCAAGGTCTACTTAGCACCATGTGTCTGAGCTGAATATAAACGATAGCATCCTTATCTCCATTCTGCTGTTTTGGCTCTTACCAAAACAAAATATAACACCTCTGAAAAGCTGGGCTGCAGCATGGCCAAGTGATAGATCTGCAGTACCCAGAAAGTGCTAGGCTTTCTTGTTTGGTAGCTATTGTGGCTACCAAAGCAGTTGTGGCTGGTGAGAGGAATCTTAGGATCTTAGATCTTAGGATCACTGACTTAGTTCCCCTGCCTAGCTATAAAAATTAAGCTTGAAAGCTCCCTTACTTAGCGGTCATGCAGAATTGTAGCTGTTAATGCTGAAACAAACAGAAGGCTTTGAAAAAAAAGATAAACGCAGAAGCTGAATTCTTCCTCCAAGAGTAGGGGAAAGGCTGTAAAAGGTATTTCCAACACCTTTGATTCCTTTAAGCTTCCACAGCCCTTCTGAGGGAAGGGCAGTGGACTTGGCAACCATTTCTACAGATCTGACTTTGACATTCCAGCAGGAGTTTGCTGGGCCAAAGTTACAAATTGTTTCCAAGCCACATGCACTGGTGCAAGTTTGATAAGCTAACTTTGTCCTGCAAAGCTACTCTCAAGCATGGATTTTATGCAGATCAGCACACTCCATTTTCTGATATTGGCATCATTAGGAGGTATAACAGAACATTACAACTTCTTTACCCTTATCGTAAATGGTGATCAAATGAACAGTGCATAACAATCTGAAAACTCACCTTTAATGTCTTCACAGCAACTGTGAGATTGTATTTCTTCCAGACACCAACGTACACCTCGCCATACTGCCCTCCCCCAAGTTTGTGCTTCATGGTGATATCAGTCCGCTCCATCTCCCACTTGTCATGGATGGGGGACACTCCATAGACAGTGGGCTTATTGCACTTGGGTGCTGGGTAATGCAAAGTTGTCACCAGTCCATCTGCTACTGTTGAGTGATGGTGCACTAGCTCTGCTAGTGTGCTGAAACGGCTTTCTGCTGTCACATATACCTGTTAAGAACAAAAGAACAAACCAGGAATCTACTTAAACAAAGGCAGCTGGAAGCTTTCAGTAACACTGGAAAACAGGTACGGTAAAAACATTCTAGCAGGTTTAAAAAAAAAAAAAAAAAAAAAGTAAGTGAACCAGAATTTAGAGTATTTGTTCTCATGTTGTTGGGCAAATGAATATCCATCTATGGGATCTTTACCTGCAGAAGGCAGCTAGATATAAGCTATCACTTGAGAGCAGTGCTGTCTCCTGCCTTGTACTTTACAGGACTAGAAAACTGAGTTCTTGTAGAAAAGCACAAGGTCTGTTTCTGCATCTCTCAACACATCGTACTGCTATTTGATCAAGGTTTCAAAATGCTGATCAAAACTGCTGACTTACCAGAGCTCTAATTGGTTTAAGTGGATCAATGGAAAGATATCGCATGAAACCCTAGCTGCTTTCAGCCAGGGTAAGCACAGTCTGCACTTCTTCCAAAGTGGTGTTCAGTGAGTTACAGCCAAACTCCTGACATATGTCTTCTTTTTTCTTATTAATCAACAAGTGGACCAGTTTGCTCTCACATACATCTCTCTCTTAACAGTCTGCAACTTGAGATTCTGTACCACCTGTTCATTAATATCTTTATTTCCTCTCCCCGCAGCATTATCCAGAGATCCTTACCTTTCCATCTGAGGTGGTATTGATCCTGTAGTGGTAAACACGTCCTTCGTACCTGAGCGAGATGGATAGCTGCCCTGGGCTGCTCTCGCTTTCACGAACCAGGAAGCTGCCATTGATGAGACTGCTCAACAGATACTCTGCTGCACTGCGTGACACTGGTCCATGGTACCATGAATGCTTTTCCAGGCTGTTCACTGGTGTGATGTAGTTGCTTGGTACCCAGCCCTGCCCATTCTTCGAACGTACCTCACTCCATTCACCATTCTGGTTGTAACCCAGGACTCGCAACTTCTCACCTATGACCAGAAACAAAAGTGAAATAAGCACAGTGCAATCTATTGGGTCTCATTAGGGAGAAACTCATCATCAGCTAACTAAGCCGAGGTTTGTAGCTTAGCAATAAAAATCTGCAGCAGTGATCTTATAACTAAACTGCTATATATAAAGTATTTATGAAGTAAAGTTTCAGACAGAATACCGATAATACTGTTCCTTAATTTACTGCAGTGTGATTGATGAACTCAAAAAGCTTCCTGTAGTCCAGCTTTTTAAACTAGGAAGACTTTTTTTCTTGGAGGGATAAGGTTTGTCTCTTTCTTGAAGCCTTAAATGGCATGTGATTTAAAACAGCTCTGCAGCAGGTCATATTCTGATACATGTACTGAACAGAAACAGGAAATCTCTGTGAAATTCTTAATTCTTGATTTTGCCCCAGTTGAAAGTGCTGAATTCTGTTGCCATTAACAATGTAAGTTTTCCTCTGCCCTCCCCTAAAAGAGGTATCTCGTAGGGCCAGTGATTTGGGGAGTCTAGAATGGGAACCACCGTAGCTGGGCTAGACTGTTGGGCAGTGTTACACAAACCTGTATCTGTATTAGGAGAACCACCTGGCAGGTGTCTCTGCAGCACAAGTCAGACAGAGTCCATCTGCTTATAATCATCAGTTTAGAGAATAATCTTCTCTAACTGCACTCATTCCTATTCCTGTCCCAGGAAGGATTCTGCTTTCTGTTGCTAAGTTTTCAACCTAGTAGCTGGTCTGCAATTCACAGCCTTACCTTTGGTGATGCTGAGTGTGTTGTCACCGCTTGCTACAAAATCGTAAAGTGCAACAAAGAGATTGGGATCGCTCTCAGTGGCTCCAAGCAGATTCTCCTTAGAGCTCCATCTGATTGCTTCATTCAGTGCCTGGGGTTCAACATCGCAACCATAGGGGCGGTGCAGGGCCTCTGAATAAAGAACAGGAGAGGAAATAATTCCTTTGGCTACAATTGTAAATAGATCAAAATATGCTCTTTATGGAAAGGGAGCACCATGTCTGTACATCTTAGATTGGTGGTTTTCAATCCCCACTTTGCTGACTCTTCATTCTATAGGTTACTTCTAACAGGGGCCAGAGAAGGTGATTAACTGCCCATATACCGAGTAGCAAGCTATGTATATAATATTTCTATTTAATATTTATTATATTATATATACTTCTATTTACATACACCTCTATTTGAAAGTATTTAAGCATTCATAGCTTAAAAAAAATGGGTGAGATGAAAAGTGCTTTTTCTTTATTATGTGAAGCAGCAAAGGAAACTTTTCAACGCTGAAATGTTGTTTTCTGTCTTTATTGTTTCTGTGGCTGAAGCAGACAGCCTGGATCTGAAACCGACATTACAAATATAGGTAGGACAGACTTAATTATGACACAAATGAGATCTATAGGTTGGGACAGTAACTGATTCAGTATTAGCAGGAATGATGGTGATTTGTAATACATTTCAAGACTGTGTAAGTAAGAAGCAGAAAACTGACAGGAACAGAAAGCAGTTAACGGTGATGCTGGGTATTTAGCAGCAGTGTTTCTGAATACCCAGGCAGTTCTGTTTTGTTTGTTTCCAAGGTCAACTGATGTAAACTTGACAGTACAAGGGAGTGGAAGGAGGAATAAGATCTGCTTTATAGATGAAAGGAAAAAGTCCCTGTAGTTCCTGTGATGATGAAAAACAATCTAAATACGCAGGGTTTTGGAAGGAACCATAGTAAAAAGCAAAACTGTCTGAACACTTCATGGTAGTGCTATGCCGAGACCATCATTGGCTTTCTAACCCATAGAGAGGTTTTCCAGGAACATGTAGCAGAATAAATTTCAATATTAAAAGAAAGAGCGATGATGTCGTTTCATACCTGCAGGCTGCTAAAGAGGGAAAAAAAAATATGAAGGTGTAAAGATACAAATATTTTCTCTGATGGCACAACTGACGTAAGTTCTTGTCCCAATATACATTTCCAAATTCTCTTGCTGAACTTAACGGAAATGTATACTGCAAAAAGATTTCATTAAATGCACTAAACATAAAAGTCAAAAATTTTGACTTTCAAAAATTTGAGTCTTTCTTTGCTTTACAATTATTGCTTTGGCCCATTTCTGAGAGGCTGAGAAGTCAGGCTCAGGATGTTTTTAAGCAGACCACTGCTAGAGAACGTGTGCATGTGACTACCCTCTTTCCCACGCTCCCATGAGATTTACATTTGTGAGCGAGAGCTAGTCTATAAGGCACTTTAAAAGAGAACAAAGAGCTCAAATGCAATACAGGACGGGAAAACTGGGAAGTCAGCAAGACACAAAACAGGAAAACGTCTGTGCCAAGTAACAGGCAAACATACGCCAAATCTGTGTCACAGGACAGAGCTCAAGCCTGGAAAATGAGGACTTAAAGGGTCTCCCAGCACCTACACGCAATTTTTTGACTGTACTGTAGGTACATGAGAAAGTAAATGGTTGAGGTTTGTTCCGTTTTGTTTTTAAACACATAGCTAAGTGGCTTTTGACTGCATTTCTGGTGATTATTCAGTTATACTGCTTGCATAACCTGCTCATCTTGCATTTACTTAATAACCTACCTCCTGAGCCTTGCCAAAGTAGCCCTCTATCAAGGTTCTCCTAGCAAGAACAGAAGGGACTAGAGATTAAGGTACCAAAACGTCACTTCTTTGATTTCCTTGTCTGCATATGCAATATTTACATATGATTCTTGTTCCTAAATATCAACTGCAATTAGTTTTACAGGATACTAACCCATCAGACTGGGTGCTATCATGGAAAAGAGAGGAAATCCTAATCCCTGCTCAGCTACCTACATTATAGCATGGCTACCAGCATCCCACTGTTATTTGTTAGGGCAAGGCATGTACATATGCATGTCCAGTTGTTAAGCACCAGGAAAGAACACCAGTTCCTAAATCCAGCTCTCTTTATGGAGTAAAAATACGTATTTAATTAAATAATGCATTCTTTATACTCCTAGACTTGTGTTAG
Organism: Elanus axillaris; assembly: GCA_026212715.1. NCBI lineage: Eukaryota > Metazoa > Chordata > Aves > Accipitriformes > Accipitridae > Elanus > Elanus axillaris. Next base: position 32,860,041 of record JANZLQ010000095.1, read on the forward strand.
AGAGTGTTTACCAGTGCCTTAAGCAAAGTCACTTGGTGAATATGCTATACAAGGAATGTGACTTACGCATCTCTGCTAAGGAGCCAACACAAAAGTAGGCAGTGTTTCCAAACACTATGTGACCCTTCATCCCCAAAATATCTTAATGGTGTTTAAATAATGTCTTACTTTCAATTTTAATCTGCTAAAATGTGGAAGGCTTTAAACAAAAAATATATGCATTTGTTCTAAATCAAAGCATACTTTTAAGTTTCTTTCTTAAGCCAGAAAAGCTCATGAACCGAGCATCCAGCCCCTACTTAACAGACAGCATATTAACCATTTAATCATGCACTCAATGGTTAAGCCTGAAGCAGCCTAGTATCAGCTCAGCAAATCCCGTGACCAGCTAGCTAAGCCTGCCCACACCGTGCCCAGCAGCGGGCACTTTAGCCAAGGTAAAACCAGCAGAAATGCTACCTGCTGCTTAGCTCTGAGCAGCTCTACCCACATGAAACCATTTGTGGTGCTGTGCTGGATTGCCAGCGAGGATTCAAAGCAGATGTGGGACTACTACCACTTCCTCGGGAATGCCTGTGAGGCTGGCACATGTTATTAACACCCACTTTATGTACAAAAAAAGCCAGCAGAAGTTAATGTTTGATGAGGAGCTTCAATCACTTAGCTACAGTTCTTACCTAAAAATCACATTACTCCAAAATCAAATGCTTTTAAGAGTTCATGTCTCACTAACTTCCTTCACTTCCATTTTTAGAGTGACTTGGATGCTTAAGTAACTGTAAAAGTTATCCAATATCTACTAAAGAGGAATTTACCAGGATATAAAAGTACCTATTGCAGGATATTATTGCATAATAACTTATGCTGCTCAATATGGTGTGAGATCTATAGCATCCAATATGTAAGGATATGGAAGGTCAGTGAAACATGATAATCACATAGACCTCATTAAGGAAACTAAGATAACCAAAGCATATCACAAATGATACCCCTCCAACTGAATGGTCTGCAAGCTCTATTCATATCAGGCGTAAGGAAATGAGCTGGGAAGTTCTGTTTTAAATCAGCTCCTTTTAAAAGCTAACCATAAATCATATATTACCACTTTCATTTCCTATACAATGGAAAACTTACATCATCATTTAGTGTACAAGTAATACACAGTCATGTGAGGAGGTTACGCTACATCTATCTCCTTCCTTTTCTTTATTCCCACAATACAATTTGCTTCTCTCCGGATATGAATGCTTTTCCTATTCAGCCAACATGTAAGGGGTGTTTTGTCCCCCCAGCCTAGTGCCACCAACACTGCAATTACCAATCTCTTCGGCCCAAGAGCAGGAGGTAGTATAAATTAAATCTTAAATTTCAGAGTCACATCAAGTGCTGAAGTGGTCTCTATTTCTGAAATACTAACTGTGTAACTGCTCATAAAAATGAAGCATTTCAATAATCCTAAAACTCAGATAAAAGCAGGCAATCTCAGTCCTGCCCATGGCTGGTCTCGTACTACAAGACAAAGAAATGACTTGAAAGGAACCACATCCTCCTTGAAGCACTCAGAGAAATACAGGAAAGGGATGGCAGAGCATCACATCCCTGAGCATCATACCTGTGAAACTCACGCCAGGCTCAGAGGCTTCCTCACCAAGGCAGCAGAGCAGCTTGCCCTCTTTGCCATAGCTGCTAGACTGGAAGAGGACCGTCCCCACAACCATGCTGTGCTTCACAGCAAGCAGCAGAGGCTGCTTGGCTCGAGAAGTCCTGGACTGCCACCGACAGCACAACCACCACCACGTGTAGATGTTCACTGCTCGCAAGGCTGGTGGCCAATGAAAAAGCAAGCACTGCCGAGTGGGAGAAGGAGAAACTGGGAAAATCAAGCTGCAGCTTAACTTGGTTATTAGCTGGAAGTGAGGGTGGAGCTTCCGAGGGAACACTGAACAAACAGAGGATGTGGGGACTGGACTGCAAGTTGAAACAATTTTGAGATGAGCTATAAAGACACAGTTTTGTTCCACTAAGAGTTAGGCAACAAAGCATTTGGGAAGAAAGCAAACAGTTTCCTTGGAGAAATTCCTTTGTACAAATTACAAAACAGATCACCCATTAAGGAGACCGCCCAGATTGATTCATTTTTCCACTCCACATACCATTGCTGGAGCACTATTTACATTAATCACCAGTAAAAGATGTTAGTGAAAATACACGTCTAAGAGATGTACGAGCACTGAGCAAGTAACAACTCTTACACAATTCAGGATTTCAGAAAGCAAGGGCAGTACAATACGCCCAGTCTGAGCTGCATATTTGCTGATTTAGTAAGACTCGGGACAGCTCTCTGAAAGGGCACCATCAAATTACTTCTCAAAAAACATAAGATTTGTTGGATGAATTCTTTGACAGCCCTAGTTTTCTAGCAAAGGCTGTACGATTTGTAGCAGGACAGGCTCCTTCTAACACGTGGACAAGGAAGGGTTAAAGAGCAAGCCATCACCATGGCAGTCTCACACCTGGGAGGATGGTGGGCCTGCAGAAGGGTATAAAAGGGAGCAGGGAAAGGGAAGGCAGTGGTTTGGCCTTTGTAGGGGGTGAGGAAATGTTGCAGCCCACCAAGAAAAAAAAAAACAAAACAAAAAAACCAACAGCATTTCTATAATCCATGACCTCCACTGTTCTGCAAGAAAGGCAGCTATACCACGTGATGAGGACTCAGATCAGGCTAAAGGTAAGAAATGAGCAACCTGGTTTATTCCAAACATTTGTAAGGCTGTGGATGTGGAAAAACACTATATAAAACTGTGGATATGCTGTGGTAAGGAGTTGCTTTTCCCCATACAGCCTATGAAATGAGTTATTTCCCCTGCCACCATCGCCTAATGTACGTGGCAATAATAACCAAAGAAAATACCTTAGGATACCTGCATACTGTTGTCTTCCTAAAGTTCTGACAAGTGGGTGACCTCCTTTCCTCCTCCTACAAAACCAAGCTCAGTGAATCCTGCAGCATGCTACTTAGTAGTTGTACATTGAGATACCTTTACTTAGAAGATCCTAGGCTTTATTTCTTTCCTCCTTTGTTTCCTCCTCTTGTAGTTTATTGTTTTCACCCTCTCTCGTGTGCTCTGGGTACTCTTAATTACACTGGTATTTGTACTAACCTTTCTGTATCTATTAATACACAAAGAATAAGCAGAATTTGTAAGGAGAGACAGCATAGATTCAGAAACACATGGATAAGCACTGTGACAAACAAGCTTTTCAGGTGGGTCTGAAATAGTACCAGGAAATGGCAAGCTGTATATGGACATGTGACTAAATTAGTCATAGCTGTACTAGTTAAGAAAGTTAATAACCAATTTACTTGTTAAAATACAACAAATGAGTAATTGGTATCTCTGGAACAAAGAAGGATTAGCAGAAAGCTAGGTTGGATTAATAACGTAACTTGCAAATATATCTATTGAACCTCTCACTTTTAGCCTCTGTCAGAAGGCTGTCTGGTCTGTTAACAAGGTCCTGCTGGGAGTCAAGTATTGGCCAGCACTGGCATTATGGGCAAGTAACATTTTGGCTGTAAGCTTCCTGTAACAAGGCAATTCTGTCCCTGTACCCTTCCAGCCCCCCTGCTGAAAGCGTTTCTCAGTGGGAAGAACATGGGGTGTCCCTGCACAGTGTGTAGCTGCTCAAAAGGTCCTGTCAAATGCACACAGGCAGAATAAAAAAAATCAGGCATCTTTCTACCTTCTGGATGAGCATTATTATTTTTTTTACAACCAATTTTCCTAGATAGTTATTTTACACTGTAGACCATCATCTTGACAACTGCATCCACCACATCTGCATCCTGTTCCTATTCCATTCACAGTAAGTGAACAATATAAAATCTTAATTCTAGTACACTCAACTTCCTCGGTGGAAGAATCCACCTTCCAGTCACAGCAGCTCTTCCCAGCTCTTCAGACTATTCCCTGTGGTGCCCTTCAAAGCCATTTCCGGAGAGTGGTTACCCTTCCTGTACAACTTAAATCATCCATTTAGAAGCATTTCTCTAGTTCTTCCAGCAGTGGGAAAAAGTTGAATATAAGGAAATCTTACTGACCATGCTACTTTGATACATACAGTTCAGGGAGCTTCTAAAAAAATCTGTTATACTCTGAATTCATGAACCAACTGTCAATTTCTCTTAAACAAAAAAAATGTGTGAATGGAAATACAGCTCTGAAAAGGATTTGGTGTGGTTGGCAGCAGGCCAAAGTGGCTCCTTTGTCAATGGAAGGAAGAGAGACAAAGAAAGGGTTATAGGGTAAATACTGGTTATTGCATACAGTCTTAATCTGATATCTTAGCAGTTTATATCAAACCCCATAGCGTGTATACATATATACACACACAAGGTGTTCTACCTTCTGGCTTCTCACATGCCTCTTTTTCACAAAGGGACACATGAATACAAGACCACCAAGATCCCTGCATATGCCTTATCTTTCACTTTATTTTCACTTTGAGTTTTCAAATTAAATACCAATATAAATATCCATTATGCTATTTTACACACAGACTCATTTTATATTCTTTCTTTTAAGACTACCAAAGAATAGGCATTGGTCAACTTAGAGCATAGAAAGTAGACCATCAAGTAACTAATGACTGCCAGTATAATTGGTATTTTCCACTGCATCTTCAAAACATACATCACTTCCCATCACTAGACTTTAAGACCTTTAACCAGCTTGTCAGTGGGAGGATTTCTGCCATAATGAATACAAGGAAACAAAATTGATAACACAGCAGCAAGTGGTTTTCCTATTTTGCTGACATGATTGGAGTAGTATCAAGTTCTACAGTAGCTCTGTTTCTGAAGCCAAGTGTCAGCACTTCCTACTAACCAAAAATACTCAAGGCAAACTACATACTAAAAAGCAAACCAATGCTGAACGTGCCAAGTTCCTGCTGTCTAACAATGTGGTACCACAGAAGCAGACCTATGAACTTTATTTACCCTGTAACAGACTTAAGCCCTTACCTAAATGGACCACCTAGTCTTTCTGCTGACATACATGTGGCCATGAAAAATACCAGTTTAAAGGGGTCAGACAGCTCACATATGGCTTTGGTAAAATGCAGGCAACCTAACTAAATGCCATTCCTAGGTGTTTCTCTCCTGCAGGCAACCAGACTCTTAATAACGTGGTTTGCCTGAGCTAAGCACAGATCCATAGTTAGTCTTTGGGCCTCCCACAGAGTGGTGCAAGGTTTAAGTACTGTAAACAACTTACTGAATAAAGCCAAGAAATACAGCTCCAAGCCAAGAACTTGGGATGGGCAAGGAATAGGTTTCTATTTATAGTACCAGGCTGGGAGAGACAGAATGGGAGGAGACTTCAGAGTCAGTGACAAAACTGCATCATGAACAGCTCACATCATATAAAAAGAAATATTTCAAGCCAAGCTGGTAGCACCACCTTGCCTCAATTAACAAAATATACTGAAACAGAAAAGGTTAATAAAAGTGATCTTTGGTATCAGAGAGAAATATATGGAGAAACTTAAAAGCTTTCCATACACCTCACCTCTTTGGAGCAGATTTATTTTGCAACATGATAAACTGCTGCATATGATATTTCCCTGCACTTATTTAATGGTTCAAGTGGTGAGTCTTTACCTAGAAGATGTGCTTTTTGGCTAGCTTGATATAGAAATCCAAGAGAAGACAAGGTTTGGGTTTTTGATGTTACTGAATTTTAACTGGTGGGAGAGAGACAGACTTATCTCAATTGATTTTGTTACACCAATGTATGAAGAATTCAAGACATTGTCTGTCTACCTGAACATTACAAGATGTTAGCTATATTAAGATTTTAAAAATGGCAAACAAACCAATGTTGATAGAAGGAACTGCCTGTCTTATGTTTCACTGGTTCCGGTTATCCTCTCCCTTTGTTATTAACAGCCACTTGTTTGCTCAGATGTCGGTGAACACAGGTATATGGTTTCTCCCAGTATCAACCTAACGCAACACTTCCCTATTTTTTCCTCAACTAATTTCTGGCAAAGTATCTTTCTGGTGCAGGATCCACTGTGAAATAAATCAAGCTTAAGCTCCAAAGTATTAACTTGAAAATCTTCATTCATTCCTTGAGTGCAAGGTTCATAAATCTCTTCATAGATCAACAGTAAGTGACCAAACCTTCTCCTGAAGCATTTGGTAGCATCACTGCTTTAAGAGAGAATTTCAAAATAGATGAAGTATTGATCATCTTCAGTACAAAACACTGCTAACTCATTACCTCTAAGATTTTTTTGTCCTCGCAGAACTCTGGCAGGAAAGTGCCTCTGGAATAAATGCAGCTAGCAAAATGATGCAGGCTTCTACATGCCTTTAAAAAACATTTTAGGGTAAGGAACTCATCTGAGCACAGGAGAGCTGGACTAAACAGTTATTAAAAGGTGCAATGGATGTTTCCTGTCACAGGTACGGGGAATGGTCAGAAGCACAAAAGTCCACTGAAAGTACCAATCTGACTTCTTTGAATGTGCATCTGGGCAGGTACTAAAACCCAACAGCACAACAGGTAATAAGAAAAATACTTTTCTGAACTGAGAGATATTTTAATGCAATTAAAATTATATATAAAAAGGATTTGAGAAAAAAGAACTACAAATGTAGCGCAACCTCTTTGCAAAACCCTGAATACTGTATCAAAGTGTTTGTTACCTTATTTACTAAGGATTTGTTCAGCTCCTATAAAGCTAGTCAGCTTTGCGATTGCTGGAATCTAGAAACAAGCAGAGACCACCAACTTTAGATGCTCTGTATTACATACCTCTTTCCATTGAGTACTGAGGTGATGAAGTTCCAATCTTTGTTCCTCTGAGTCCTGCCTACAGTGGACAGTAACTACTCCCACAATGACAGTTTTAAGGAAAGGAGTGCTATGAAGGGACACCTGGATTTCAAAGCCAACTGGGAAACTGCATACATGTAGATCAAAAGTCTATTTGACATTCTTCCTCTGTCGTGCTAAGTTCCAGTAAGCCTCTCCAGTATGAAGGGTAAGGAGGATTAGGTCACTCAGTCCTTCTCCAGGAAAGGTGGGATGGCCAAACATTATGACAGCTTACAGCAAGTCATTTAGCACTTTCTTAAAATCAGTATTTTGGGATGGAAGTTGCTTAATGTGGATTACACTTCACTCCAACAGAATTCCTGAGGAGTTGTTAATACTGGCCAGATCAAAGTCAAGATATTATCTACTTCTAAGCAAATCAAATGAACAGCTATTTACTCACAGGGTTAAGACAAACATTTGAAGTAAGAGCTCTTCTGCAAAAAGAGTATTTGTAAAATCGTGGCTCAGCTGACCCCAAGCAAGCCAGAAATACATACACTAACACAAGCCTAGCTGGCAAGAGGTTTATTTTGCAGATGTAAAGCACTAACTGATCAGACCTTTGAGTTAACATGACATAAATGTCCAAGCTGCTTTCCAAGTGACATAATTACATCTTATTAGAAGTCTTACAGTATTAGGTACTCTCCTTATACTCAGGACCTGGAACAATGACATTAAACTGTTTCTTAGCTGGCTTTTTGAAATTTATTTTTAGCCTTTCTAGTTAGTGTAAAAACTTAGAAGGAGCAGGTAGAGACTAACTCACTGACTTATAATCTCAGGAGTGAAAGAAAATGTCAATCTAACAGCCCAAATTTGAGTTATGTCACATCTTGAGGGCCAAGTAATTATTTTTGCAAGTGCCTTGAACAGGCTGCACTTCTTACCTTTTAGAGGATATTCAGAGGGCGGAGCTCCCCAGGTGAGCTGATATAGCTTCAGTTTCCAGTACATGAGTTTAATTTTTTAATGGAATCCCAAAATGCTTGTTAGCACAGATGCGACTTCGCAGTTCCATCCACCCACACTGAATATGCAGCAACTGCCAAAGCTACACAGTACTTCTGTTTTAAAAAAAATATTCTCTAGCTAAAAATAAATCACAGAACTGTTAACCTCATTTGTCAGCAACCAATATGCTGTTCAAACCATTGTCCACAGCCATTTTCTTCTCTTGAACAAAGAAGGGTTCTTTTTTTTAAAATATTTACTTCATTTAGCTAAAAGACTCTTGTGATCTTGCCTCCTTTGAAATACGTTTGTCTTAGAAAATAAACCAGTGTTTCCTTTCCTCCAAGAAAAGCCGAGCTTTAGCATGAATACTTGCCCAAAAATTGCATGCCGTCTTGTGAACTTCAGAACCAGGGAAAACTCTTAATATGGGTGCTTGTCAGGAGATCCCCAGAGTCTGACATTCAGCTGAGCCCTGGCTGAGGGAGTTTTAGTTGTCTTGCTCCCTCTCGGCCTTATGGGCTGATTCACTTTTGTGGGGGGCAATGTGAAAGTGCACGTATGAAGTCAGAGAAACACATCCATCGCACTAAACTTAGTTACTGGCTGCTGTGGCACTTCCCGTTGGTGAAACCCAGACACTTGTAATTGGCTCCGCTGACCAGACAAGGGACTCCATTCATCAGTGCCGTTTCCAACAGCTGCTAAATAACCAGGTAACATGAACCCCCAGCTTTGACAGGAGGAGAATTCCTAGCACAGCGCCAACAGCTTTGCAGTTTCAGGCTGTGTCACTACATTTGCTTTTTCAAATCTACTAACAGCAGTGTTTAGCCTTCATGTGTCTCAGTCCAGTGTTGAGACAAGAATGTACTCACTGAAATAATGTTTTTTGGAAAATCCTTTCTGGGTTATGGTAGAATTAATACAGCTTTGAAGGAAAAGAAACTACAGTAAGACCAAGCAACTTCAATACTCTTAACAGTAATCAAAGCTACCAAAAAGTCACTGTTTGACTTGCTGGTGTAGTAAAAAAACCAGTTTTATTACAAAGAACAGTAACTGTAAATGAATAGACAGATTATAAGTCAAGTGGATCTGGATTGAAAATGCTTATATAATTTAGTAGGCTTATGATGGGTATTATTCAGTAAATCTGATATTTTGGGATAGAAAAACAGTGTTTAAAAAATAATTAATTGAAGAGAGGTAAGACTACCCAGTATATTCAACTTGAAAGAATTTTATGCAGCTAAGGTACAAATATGCATTTTATGTCCGTCCACTACTATAGTAGTAGTATGTACTGTAAAGTTAAGCATTGAAATTATTTTTTCTTTTTAGGAAGTACAAGTACTTATTGATTGTTAACATCAAAACTATAGAACATTTAAAAGAAGTATGATAGGAAAACCAAGTCCTGCCTTTTGGATTTAGCAGAACACTTACAGAATGTCAAAAGCAAGTCAGCTAACCAACAACTGGGATTCTTCAGGCACGTTAACAATCATACTAGGCCACTTATAGCCCAGCACCCTGCTGTTACCATTGCCAACAGAAGTTGCCTGGGGAAAGTGTAATGATATTATTCCAGCATACTTTCCAAGTCTCCAATATGTTGCAGCTCAAGGTCTGTCTGAGCCAGAGCGGGCATTGTTGTACTTAAACTTCCTACTAGGCTTCTTCCATTATTTTGTCCAGTTGCTGTCTGAAGTAATGCAAACTAAACTCACCACATAAACAATATCCTGCTGCAATGTTATCAGTAGCTCAATTGCACATTGTAGAATTAAGAAGAAGCTCTTACTTGTTTTGAAGACAACATCTGCTAGTTTCGTTTGATGATCCTCAGTCTCTACAGTGGTAAATCCTGAATGATTACTACTTGGTGGTGCTTTCCCTGCCACTTGTGATTTTTATAGGCCTTTATCTTGCTTTACCTCAGCCACCTCTCTTCCAGGCTGAAGAGTTTGTCTTAAGCAGTCTGATGGGTTTGCCTTTTGGTCACCTTTAAACAGTCCTCCTTTTGAGTTTTTTTTTCTAGCTCTACCATACACCCCTCCAGATAAGCAGGTCAGATTTACATGTAGTATTCAGACCATAGCTTTGTACACTGGCAGAACTATATATTTTTCTATTCCTAATGGTCTGCTTTTTGGACTATAATTCTAAATGTTGCTCATGATACCATCTTATTAGAGCCCAAAGATTTCTATTGTTATAGCAGTCAGCTCAGAGCTAAATACCTCACATGCAAAACTAGAACCATCTCCCTGTGTACCACATTCCACATGTTTACACTGAACCTTGTACCATTTCTTCAGCCTGCAACCTCCTGCAATTCTTCAGTCAACTTTACTATCTTTAATAACTTAATATTACAAGCAGCTTTACCATTTTGCTATTTGCTTTCTTCCTCTTCACATCATTTGTCATAGTCTGACTGCTGCTTTTAATTAAAAAACTGGCAAATTGAAGAAAAGTTAAAAAGCTGAGTAAAAGTCATTCTAATAGTCCTATTTAATAGCTGCTTCATTTCTAGCATCTTTTCACTAAACAAAACCATTAATGTGTTCCAGCAAGTTATATACTATAATCAGTGCTTAATACAGTGGATGATCTGGTTAAGTCATCAGATACTGCTATCCTATGGTGAGAAGCACTTTAAAAAAAAAAAAAAGGAAAGACAAAAATTACTTTGCAAGGGAAATCACTGAACTAGAAGACTGTTTAAAGAAGGTATAATTGGCTCTAGGAAGAAATACTTCAGGAGATGGGAAACTTGAATGTGCCTGTATGCAAACAGAGCAGAAACATCCTGTAGATGATGTTTTTTTCTACTAATATCTTTTCAGAGCAGTAAAGAAAAGCAAACGAAGTACAACAGTGTGGAAATGCGTGACTTAATTCCCCAGAAAACATTAGGCCGCATCTTTTGACTAGGTTAAACATGGCCATTTCAAAACCCAGAAACTGCAAGGAAAACGCTTAGATTAACCTTAGATTAGGCTAGCAAGGACAGAATCTGACCTATAGATAAATAAACATCATAAAGGAGGTAGCTGCAAGTGCAGATTTATCTAATTTGTCAAAAGACAAATCCCCACAAGAGCCAAGATCTGTTGCCAATTTACAATGCTGACCTGAACATGCTAACCTGAACACTAACTGTTTTTCTGTAACACTGCAAACATTCCCTCCTTGTGCTGGGGAAATATGAAAGAGGAAAATAGTTGTATGGATTTATCTAGGATAGTAAAGGCAGTCCTAACTAAATGAAATTCTATTTTATTGAACTGGTACTACAAAACCTTCTATCTACCTGGAGTATGAAGAGACAATGTAAGCTATATCATAAGAGTAAGACAGGCTTTTCAAGACTGGATTATGCACGCTAACTTAAAAGGATGTGAAGACTAACAATGAGAGGGGAAGGGATGAATGCTACCTTAGCCCCCCAGAAATGCAGATACTCCAAAACCAAAACATACATAAGTGTCCTTTTGGACTGCTTCAGTAATGAAGTTAAATAGAGTGGTACTCTCCTAAATTTAGCCAAAATCTATTCCTCTTTTGTTCTGATTTTCATCTGTTGCTTAGAGGTTTTTGAATAGAAATGCTAAATGACAAAGAAAATATCCACTGCCCTCTAAAACAGATGCAGCAACTAGAAAAAGCACCAAAAAAATATTTCATTTTGTCACTTGCTTGCCATGCAATTACTTGACTAATTTTTCCTGTTCAGAGGGTGAAACAACAACTCAATGTTGACACAGTCAGGCAATAAGACCCACTGCTGGTTATTTAAAGAGCCTTCCTCCCACTTAATACTGGCATAGCTGCCTGAGACATCTCTCCCGCTGCCAGTACTTGTGGTGGTATGGCTGGGATGCTCAGAGGATTGGTCAGTATATTGTCAGCTGTTTTTAACTGAAGGCTACTCTAGCCTCCATTACTGCTTCTGCCTTTGGGTGCCACCTTCCCCAGTGCTTAATTTACTCTATTTACTATATATATTCTGACAGAGGAGGGAAGAGGGAAAGGCCTGGAAATTCCCAGTGGGAGGTCTAACATTGCGTGTCACTCAGCAGTTCATTTCTTCTCCCTCTGTAAAGTACTGGTTTGTTCCTAAATTGCATCCATCTATGACAGTAGTTTTTGTGGATTTTACTGTGAACAGTAGCATGCTTTTCTACAGAGCCAAGGAGTACAGCACATCATGAACTGGGAGGATGCATTAATACTACCTTGCCTCTTGTGGCACTGATAAGTTTTTACACCTGCAGAAATGGTAGCAGTGACAAGCAGAAATGCACAGAAACTGCTGTTCAAGTTGATATGCGTTATCACTGATACATGACATGTATGAACAAGACCAAAATATGACTAAGTCATACAAATCAGAGAAATCAAGCCATTCTTATAGCTCATAGGAGTATTTGCAGCCCACAGGAGGAATAGTATCTGTACCCTGCCATCACCATCAATCAAAGAATAGGGAAATTAATGAAGTGCAAGATGACTTAACCTAAACTAGAAAATAAGATCTCTGACAAAAGAACATTAGCTGCATTCCGTTTCATGGCAAAATTTTTGCCAGTTGTGCCATAGAGCTTGCTTTGAGGGTGGTACGTAAAACTGCTTAATTTAGGAGTGTTGTTTTATAAAATACAAGTTTTGAACCAAGATTGAGACCAAAGTGTAGCTGTGCCATTCAGAAAGGAACCTGCTTGCAGTATCCTCACATCTTCTGGCTTGAAAGGCTAAGAAAGGCCCCTTTATCTTGTTAAATTAAGATTATTTTTTTTTCTTCTAATTTGATGGAGTTCCACCTCATTCCTTCTTCCTCCCACTCCACTGAAAAACATTCCCAGTTGTTGCTGGCCTATATAGGTTGTCAGGACAGCTGACTTCTTGGATTACACAGGGCTATATTGTATCCCCTCAAGAACTAGCCACACCAAGTGCTTCCTTTGGGACCAGGGCTCACTACTGGGCTGTACCAGCACACCAGGTGCGGTCTTGAAGTTGGAAATTCCAAGACAACAGGCAGTCCTGCAAATGCTCCTCTCAAATCATTCTCCCTCTTGAACCTCTTACAATATAAACCTGCTCCAAGTCAGATATCTGAGTAACCAAAAGCATGGTTAATTTGTACTCGGTTCTGACTTAGCCTCTTAAAGCAAAGGGACAGAATGCTGTTTTTGCCCTTCTGTCCACGTACTGGAAACTGATACAACTCTGGCTTTTGATAGCTTGGGAGAAGATTTTTCAGCTACATTTCTACTATTTACAGCAGTTACCTATGGCGATCCTGTATTTAATGTTTTCAAAATAACTGTAGCTCTCTTCAATGCAGTAGTTAGAAAGCTGAACATTTACCATCCCATACAGATTTTGCTTCCAGCCAAGGGCTTCTCTATCTCATCCTTATGGAAACCTCTTATTTAGCACTACTGCAAGACAGTCAATTGCTGCCAGCTTGTTGAGATGCCACTAAACCCCTGCCTTTTAGGGCATTTCTCTATTGGAATTCCATGTTGTTGTGATATGTTACTTAAATAGCAAATTTCTTTGAAAAACTACCCTTAAACTACAAGACATGCCTCAGCTCAAGAGCTGCTATTCATCGAGCAACAGAGTACACAGAAGCAGATACGATTAGCTTCAGATTGAAAGCTGCTCTACCATCTAGGCTTCAAATGGGTCTTTTCTTAGACTTTAGAATCAGAAGCTAATTAAAATTTGAAAGTTATTAATTCTAAAGACCCTTCAGATAACATGTTTCCTGCTCATCTACATCATTGCTAGAAGCATTCTTCCCATTGCTTTCAAGCTACTTCAAGCACTTAAAGCCAATATAACTATGTGTTGCATGGGCTGCTTAGAAGTAACAACTTCCTGGATAGGTTATAGAACTCAGCAGATGCCAAAACTGTCAAAACCAGAGAGGGAAGTGAGGCAAGGAAAGACGTTTATATGGACATATTATTGCTTTGAGATTTAAATATATATCTAAAATAAACCATACTAGCATAACAGTGTTAAATTTTTATAAGCCTGCATGGTCATCCCCTGAAAAACTGGACCAGGAGTTGAAATTTAGAAACCTGGAAGCACCCAGCACATTTAAGCTCATCTAGCAAGGGTGCTGAAGCTCCTGCATGAAGCATCAGCAGATATTCTGGGGCAAGCATCCCTTAAGGTCATGCTTTCACCATGAACAGTAGATTGCCTGTGCTCCAAAAAAAAGTAAAATCTCTGAAGCACCCACAAAGACCAAGTGAAGCATCCATGAGGATGAACAGCACACAAATCAATGACAAATATAGAAGATGAGAGCCTGGACAATATCCAGCAGAGACATGCATAAAGTATGAATATTCCACCACCACCACCCCAAAAGACCAGTAAATTAAACATGCAGGGTCACACCTCAGGTTCTGAAGCCAGAAAAGCTGAGTAATGGCAAACATCAAATTGTCATGATCAAATACACCAAGCAGCCCTCAAAAGGGCTGACTAATCTAGGCTGGCATGTTCTTTTATTAGTAATGTCAAATGTGACTGTTTAGTAAAACTATATTGAGAATTGGGTCTAATTAAAATGCAGCAGAAGATTACCAGTGTAAGAACTTAATTCCTAATTACTACAGAAACTAGACTAAAAGATTTATTCACAGAACCAAGACTCTTTTGGCAGAACTACTGGTCAAATAATCCATTTGGTTATCCAACTTTAAGTTCAGACCTACTTCAGCTTGAAGGACAGCCAGCCTTTTCCTTTAGCTGTCAGTCTCACCAACCCAATGAAGAGCAATGAAGAGCTGCTGTTCTTGGGCACTGGGTTATAATCAGCTTTTCATTCAAGGCATATATGCGTAGCATGGTAAAAAGCCATTAAGGCCAAAACTCAGTGAGCACTGAAGTAGCACATATGTTAAAAATCCACCATTAAACCAGGTAAGAGGTGATCCTATTCTTAGAAACTTGGGGAAGTAATCTCTTATAAAGAGATACTGCCTTTGACTCTTTAAGCATCCGAGTTAACTAACTTCTGAATTTCAAAGATTCTAAAAGGACAAGTTTCAGGGGCTTGAGATATAATTGTATCTCTTTAGCAAGGCTGCTAAGCATATGCATATAGCCTATTAGATTTTCTTTTTTTTTTTTTTCAGTAATCCTAAACCAGATTGATCAAAGCCCTCCCCCAGGCACAAGAGACAAAAACACTGAACTATTTTGCTAAGGTTTTGAGGGTGCAGACTGACCATAGGCCTAATTAAGTGAACCTAGCAGGCAGCTACTGCCAGATCAGCAGTTGTTTCCTCTGCTCCCAGCTGCCTCCTTTGCTGCTTCCCATGTGCTCACACCCGTGTTCATCTAACATGCAGTAAGCTGGGTCAGGTAACCAACCTAGCACCTCAGAGTCTTCTGTCAGCTTAGCTCCCTAGACTGGTTCACTGCAGGGCTATATGAGAACCAGTACTGGTAAAGGAGGAGCACAGTGGTGGTGGGGACAAGCTTCTCGTTTGACAAGTTTCCATCAATTCAGCCTTATCATATTGTAATTCAGATGACCAGGATACAATCAGGCTATATCCTGTAAAAGTTTACTTCAAGATTAGGTATTTCCTAAATCAGTTTATAACCCTCTCCATCATAGAAAAAAAAATTAATGCATGTATTCTTACTTTGAAAATTCCTGGTGAATCTTTTGGAAATTATGTCTTGTCAATATTGTAGACAGATTATTCATAACAGACTTCATACTACTGGTAGTGCTCCTGTTGGCCCCATTAAGGGGAAGTTACGTTAGACACAATAGATGCCTGCTCTAGCAGCAGGACTGAAACTAAATGACTCACCCAACGAAAATATCTGGAATCTAATGATTTTACTTCTGAAGAAAGGGCAGGGCTTCCTACATAATGACAGGTGCAATATAATTATGGGGAAACTGACAGTCTTGGCTTTGTTCTTAATACATGAAGGTGGCTGCTGTAATCTAAGACAAATACATAAAATGCAGATTGTTCCTTTAAACTGGGGAGGAAAAACATTCAGGTCTGGGTGTGGAGGTCTCAAACCAGTTTTACTGGGCACTTTGCCAATGTTATGAAAGCAGTATATCATGTAAGGGTGGTAGCCTACTCTCAGGGAAAAAAATACAACTGGAAAAATCAGCATGTGCAAAAAAAGGTGCAACCTGGGCAGGGGAAAAGCAGGAGAACTGAGAGCACACTAGCAGAGCACAGAAATACACTTTAGTCTATATGAGCATTATATTAGAGGGACATGACATCCACACAGGCTCAGACCACCAGAACTCCACCTCTATGAAGAGGTTAGCATTATCCTGACAACTTGAATGGGGATATGCAGCCCTTACAACCATCATTAGAGACTTATGAAAAGAAACACTTCAAATAACCTAATTAAGATTCATAAACTGAGCCTTCTGCAGCTGTTGAGATTCATCTCCTGGTTTTGTCTGGAGATTTGGGTGGGGATCATTGTGGAGAGCACAGACCCTGGGAGACATGAATGCTAACTGCGCAGCTGTCTTTGGAGGCACGCTGTTGAAAGGACTTGGCATTCCTCCTCAGAGGCCAGGCCCGAGATGTGCAGTCATATTTTTTCAGAGTTAAAATTGCATGAGTGCTAACATACAAAGTTGAGAGTGAACACATGTCATCCGGTGATGTGCCTGTTCTTTTACACACAAGGCAGTTAAAAAACAGCAGCATGAGTATCTCATCCCAAACAGTGAAGTATTTCTAAATCTAGATAATTGGTCTCTGGAGGTTGTTCTCCAGACTTGTGACAAGATGCAGCGCTATTTTTCCAATGAGGATATGAATTCTAGTAAGATTTATTTCCAAACTTCCTAGTAGGTAACCACCTAGCCTGCTCAGATGTCTACAACTAAGTAACAAGACCAACATATTTTGCTGAAACACTTTGTTAGTAATTTAAGGAGAGAAGAGGAAGATGATGTATCTGATCCCAGGCTTCTGGTGAGGCTGTACCTATTTTGTGGGTGACTACCCTAACTAGTGCTAACCATGCTGTACCCTTCACCAGCAGTAAACGCTTATTCGCACATGTGTTAAATTCACAGCCTACAGAACATTCTTAGTCAGGGCATGCTAATATTATGACTTGATACTACATGGGATATTTTTGTAGCACTTGATATATCGAGTGCCTCACAGTTTTGATATTTTATTCTCTTGACAGCCCTACAGAGTAACGTAAAATTTGTTCCATGCAGAAGAAGGTCTAAAGTAAAGAAACAAAGTCATTTGCTAAGTATCAGACTGGAAGCCATGGCAGAGCAGGACTTAAACTGGTGTTGATCAGCCATCCTTCCTAAAGTGCAATACTTAGAGCTTTAGTTACAAAATCCTTACAGTACCTAACTAATGAGTAATACTTTCAATACAAAGACATACAACACTTTGAAAACAGCTACTGTCTCAACTAATGATTTTCTCTAAACAAAACCTGCTACACTTCCTCACACTACTGAAGTAGGATTAAACCAAGTAGCTTTAAGTTCAAGCATTAGAAAAGGGAAGAAAATCTGTCATGGGGCAAAGCACAATAGAAAGGCTCTACAGTCAAACTTGGAAAAGAAAGCATGGTCCTGTGGAAAGTGTGCTGCGTGAGTAGTTCTGCTATAGACCTGTTTCATAAACCATCTTGTGTAGTCATGCCTCTCACTTATCTGTACGATAAAACGCTGTCTTCCTTTTATAAAGTTAGTACTCTACCAGTGGAAAAAAAAAATCAGACTAAATCACTAACTACTACAAAACCAGTTATCTTAACTGCAGGGTTTCTTACTCATTCCAACATCTCATTTTTTTATATTTAAACGAAGATGGTATCTTCATGGGGAGAAACCATTTTCTTCAATTCCTGCATGTCCGTATTCCTGGTTGTAGAGCTGACATCCTTTGTGTGTCAGCAAAGGCAAGGAATTTGGGAAAAAAACTGTTCCCCAAGAGCAGTCACACAGAAAGGCACTGTGCATCACCTGTTTCATTTTCAGAACTGATACGGTTCCAAATAAAGATACAGGCAGCTGAGTAAGAATGCTAAATGGTCACAGGAAACAGTTCTTCCTAATTTGTCACCAGCACCAATTCCTGGACATTCAATTCCATTTCCCTTTAAGCCTCAGACAACCTCATTTCACACAGCACTCACCATGGAATGACATTTGTTCTCAACACACAGGATCATTATCTGATTTTTAAAAGCACAAGAGCAAACCCTGGAAAGGTAACCTTCAGTTTGGTGATATGAAGCACAGCTGTACCAGAGCAGTTTATTCTATATACTAAAGCCTGTTTCTCTATTAACAAACCAGGATGCTGCTTCTATAATAGCTTTTATGGTTTCAAAAATTACAAGCCCTCATCCCTGCAGGTGGATGAAGAGTGTTTTAATCTTTTTAAGAGGAAATAATGGATGAGTGGATGTAACAAAGCCAGATGCCAAGGCCTGGAATGCACGTAAGATCTCAACCTCGTAAGAAATTAGGAAAGCGTGGGGAAGAAAACAAGGACAGCTACACCATACCAGCAGTCATGCCTTTGCTTTTATATGATAGTATGCAAGACAGGAAGTCTGTCTTGGTTGTATTTTAAACAGATTTTCATATCTCCTTTCTAGTAGTCTGGTTTAGGACTGATTAATGTGTTTCACTGTGGCCTTTCACTGATTAGTATTAAAGGGGATAAGTCACTTTTAGAAAAACACAAATACATCCCAATTTAGTGTAACAACTACCCCACAGCTAAGCAGTCAATGATGAACACCACAGTAGCATCAGGTGATCTTATTTTTTTTGTAATTACATGCCTAAACCCTAAACATCAGGTTTGGAATCTCTGCAAAGATCCTGTTTCCCAGCCAATAACCCAACTACATGGGTGCTTACTGCAAATCACTCTTGTTTGTATTGCTCTACTGCTAAACAACCAAAGTATACCAAAGTTCTCTATCTGTTACTAATTCACTGTAGCTTCAGCCTCCTTATGCATGTTTGATAGATAACATTCAGCAAAGCACAGTGCTTTGAGCTTCAATTTTGAGGCAACTCAAACAATTAACACAAGCACTAACCTTCTTTCAGTCTTATTTACCATGCCACAAGTGTTTTGAAATACAGGCTAGAACCACAACAAACACAAGTTCCTCTAACAGCCTGCAGGATGAGACACAAGTATATGACTGAACATTTAGCCTGCAGACAGCTTTTCTGTGATTGTTTATGCAAAAGTTAAGTCTCCATAAACCAAGCAAGTATTATTACCATTTTACCAATGAGAAGTGCACAGAAGCAATGAGAAGTGACTCTTGAGGGCTCAGATTACCTAGCAGAAGTATCAGATTTTATGTCTTTTCATGCACAAAAGGTTGCCTGCATACTTACACATAAACAAGCGGGAAAACCTCTCTTACTGGCAGATGAAGTTTTCTAGGACAAAGCCCAAAAGAAACAAAACTAAAAAGGAAGCAGTTCAGCTTTTAAAGGCAAAAGCAAAATAAACATGTATTCCCATAAATTTTAAGATGGCTACATCTGCCTTTTGATATGTGGATCTTGCCTACTTTCATAAACCAGAAGTTACTTAAAACACTCTCTGCTGTAACACAGTAATATTGAAAAACCCCTCCGCTTTTCCTAACAGAAAAACCTTTTAGCAATGGGTAAATTAAGTCAAAGCATTATAGCACCCTCTCGTGGTAGCCTGGAAAATCATGTTCTGCATAAGCAGCTGCAATAGACCCCTTTACCTTCTTTAAAATTCATACAGCTCCCTGTGTGCTGCCCAGCATCAGGCTGTGCTCTTTCATACTCACCTGCTCCCCGCTGACAATGCAGTGCGTGTTTCAAAGACCGCTTCCCTGCTCGGACATCACGTGGTGAGCTTTGTGTGGAGAGGGGAAGGCTAAAGAAAGCGGAAAAGCGGTCTAAGAGACTCCCTGTAGTCAAGTGGTGTTCTTGTTCAGGAACAAAATACTTACTGGCAATGCTTCACGCCTATCAGCTGCAATGTAGTTCTGTAAAGATGATGCACAACAGAAAACATGCTAATAATCAGCACCTGGGGATACCATTCCCCCTGTATAAAGCAAGAAAACTAGTACAGCTCATCTGAGTCTAAACAGCCTATAATTTTGTTGCCTCAAGGCATGCCAGTTTCCACAGCCCACAACCCAAGTAAGTGTAATACCAGGGCTAAGTCCATCCACCTGTGGCTCAACAGGTACTGAGAGGCCAGCTGAGCATTATTCTAGAGCTAGGCTGCACCTAGAAGCAGTTATATGCTTTGCCTCCACCAGGGCACGCAGAAAAAGTCATTGCACTTCTACTATCACAGTGCAAGCTTGTGTGTTGATGGCAAACACATACAAAGTGTCTTACTCAAATTTAGCTTAACCATTTAACAAAAAAATAGATGGAAGCTATACAGACTTAATTCACATCAAAATAAGAATTAAAACTTCCATACAGGACTACAGACAAGCTTAGCTTTGACAGACTTAAGCATGTGGCTTGTTTCAGCTTCTCAAAGCATATCTGTACTCCTAACTAGGTGCTAAAGCACAGGAATTACCACACAGTTAAATTACTCTGATTTAGAGGGCAGTGTCCTATTTAAACATTTTACCTCTAAAGAAGTTAAATATATTTAATTATCATGACCTAAAAAAAGAAAATGAAAAAAATTTCTGACAAAACATTTTTAGTACTGTTATGACAAAAGCAAGAATTAAACCTGTTAGACTTCTGTTTCACAAGATAGCTATGGCAGGCTACTCAAATCATCATTTGAACATCTACTGATACTGCACATCAATCCTAAGCCATCCAATGCACCTCTGGAAGAAAAAAGTTATGAGAAATGGGCTAGTTGTTCTTCTGTAGCTCATATCAGACTCAAATTTATTAGATTACTCAAAAAAAAAATAGATCTGTTTCTTCTAACATGAAGAATCAGCTCCTTCCTCACAGCTATGTTGCAAACCTTAATATCCACATTTGTTGAGATCCTAAAGAAAAAACACTAAATATAACTTGAAAAACTAGCACCACAAGACACTACATACCATTTTCCTGTTTATTCTAAGGATCTTCTCTAGACAAAGCCTTTTTAATCTGATAAAGTACCTCTCCTTTCTCTGTTTACTCTTAGAAATAAAAAAAAAAGCTACAAATCAAAATTAAGTAAAACCAACAAATAACATCCTGAATAACAAGCATACAATTTGTGATTAGTGGAAAAGTATTTTGCTGTGCTTCACTGGGTAATTCAGCCAAAGCACAGGTTTCACACTTCTATCAATTACAAAAGCACTGTTCATCCCTCCTCAAGCTGTATACATCTCCCTGCCTCAAAAAAAAAGGACAGAACCTACCAAACCCACACTCATCTTCCTAGTCAGGAGAAAGCGCAAGAATTCTCCAGGGCCTGCAGAGAGCTGGCTCTCGCTATTTAGGTATGTTACTGCCACAAATGCTAAAGCTCATTGTATCTTACTTAACGCCAATCCAGTCAGTAAAAGAAGGTTTGAAAACAAATCAGAATTGAGTGATATCACCACAAAGTGATCAAAAAAACAACTTTCAGAGCACCTGTTCAAGGTCTTGCCTATACCACAGCCTTTATGTTTTGATCAAGGTGCCATTCTAAGTGTAATTTTACCAAGACTCAACTCTATTAATATCAACAATATTCTAAGAGCACATGTAGGACATTCATCAATTTAAAGTTCAAATTTTAAGAACTTGCTATTTTAACTTTAGTATCTTAAATCTGAGCCCGAGAGCCGCCAACTATTTGACAGAATTTTTTTATTTGCCAGTTTATAGATAAAAAAAACTTAATTTGTAGGAGAAAAGGAACCACAAATCAGCTCTCGGACAAAGGACGCTGTTTCTCTTTCACTTGTACTGAAATGAATGTTGGACATAAAGAAAACTTTACAATTAAAACTTGTGTTCTAAGGAAAAACTGCATCAAACATCAGCAGTGAGTAACACATGCAGTAAGTCCACGTTTAACGCAATCCAGCTCAGGACAGTATAAGCTTGAGTTCTGCTGCACCCAGTGCCTTAATGGAGGAAGGAAGCTATGCCACTATTTCAGAAGATCTTCAAGGTTATTCAGATCTCTAAGGCAAATCTATTTCATTCTTCCTAGATGACATAACTTGTATCAATTTTTAAAAGTTTGCATAAACAGACTTCTTTTATTGCTGAACAGTCACCGTAGTTACATTAATGGGCAAGTTCTGACATACTAGATTGCTGGACTAGAAATAACACTTTAAAATTATTTATTTTTAAATCCCCTCAAGGCTAATCTAAATAATTTTTCTAGTTTTCTTCTATTATTAAGTAAGTGTCAGAGATATTAGTATAGCTGTATCTTGTCTCTACTTCTGCTCTTGGCTTTTCTAAGCAGCAACACAAAATTGATATTCTCATCAGTTGCACAGCCTCCCACAGGTTTCTGAATAGCAGCAGTAAAACTGAACAGTCTTGTTAACTCCATGACACTGCTGGTTAGCCAAATGAACCCTAAACAGCAAAGGCTTTGAAATAATCTTGAGAAACTAAATTGACCCCATAAGCTAAGGAAGGCCTCATTATATTAATTTACACTCTAGTTTGTGTTTGAAGGGTTATCTTCACGATCCAGAGGCTACAAAATTAGAATGTACAAATATTTCTGGGTTTTGTCTAGAAAACAGATCCATGCTCTGTAAACACCTTTTAGACCCCTGATGTTTACTTAGGGTAAATGTAGGAGGTAATACTAATCTACTTGGATACTACAATATTTAAACAAGCTTCTAGCCCAGGCCATGACATTGGAGTGTACACAGATTTGTGATGTGGAAGTGTTTCTTCACTTTGCAACTCCTATGCGTTTTGGTGTGTCTACTGTACAAGCACACTACTCTGTATAGTGAACTTTTCAAAAAATTATGGGTCTAACTGAACATGGAATCTGAAAAACAGGAACACTTCAGGAACTATGCTGCTTACTACCACCATAATAGCCAATACTAATATCATTTCTTTTAACCAGAAGCAAGCCTGACACCTGTTTCAAAATTAGCCATGGTGCTGAGCAGACTTAACCTCCAATAAAAGTGATTATCAGTATTTTATGCCAACCCACTGTAAATCCCAAAAGTGAACTCTGAAGAGTGTATTCACTATTCAATGGTGCTTGATTCTACCTCTAGTAAGAAGTGAGCAGGAGGAGGAGGTCTTGTTGGAGATTTTTCCTTCTGAAAACAAACGTGCAAATTAACATTTGCTTGCAATCCAGGAGCTTGGAACTCCTCATCTCTTTGTGCCTGGTATCAGTCATCAGCTATGTCAGCCCTGAATTGGCCAAGTAATTGGGCTAGATGATTGTTTTAGGTCCCTTCCAAGTGAAAAAGTCTATTCTATTCCAGTCTATGTGGGCAAATCTCCCAACCCGTATGCTGCCCGTTACAGGGACATCGGTCAGTAATCTACTTCTAACTTATTATAGACCAGTTTAGAAGGCCCACCTGTCTCATTCAACAATTATTAAATATTGTATTAAAGATTGTATTTTAAAATATTATCTCCAAGGCTGAACAGTCAAAATACAATCTCCTGTGTACTGAAATGGACTATTAGGGAGACGGTGCAAGATAATCTTTTACCCTTTTCTCTTCTTCCAGTCTTTCCTTATTCCTCTCCAGCATTATCAGTCTTTCTGGAGATACTCTTCTCCATAGTTGTTCATCCTACATATCCTAGTTGAGATGATGACAAATAGGAACAGCAAAGACATGCTTGATGCTTTGTCGTTGGGTTTATCATAGGAGAAAGAAAGGAGAAATAGACTGGGAGGTGCATAGGGTCACAAATCCAGAATGCTCTCATCCTTCTATCCTCTAATTTGCTTCCTAATTTGACCCCAACAGCACTAGGAGATCATGCCTATGCCTTTGCCATATATAGCTTATAGCAAGAAGCTACTTCAGTTTCACTTTAGTATTAAATAACAACAAAAACAAAACACCAAACAAACCAAGGAAGAGCCCAAAATCCAAACCAGTAACGTTATCAAAGGATGAGGGGATGCAGAACTGTCCTACAGAAAATGAGTTTTCCTTCACTGAAGAGCTACTTTTCTTCCATAATTGTAGTCCCAATTCTCACATCACTATTATCATAGAATACTTTCAAATCAATATAAGATTAAGATCCTAAGGACAACATTTGGGAGGGAAGGACAGGAGAAGAGGAAAGGCATTTCCTGAAAAAGTTAAGTCTTAAAAGAAATAAGTTTAAATGGCCTTTAAAGAGCACTAGAAGATTGAAATAAAACCAATTCAGTTCTCAGTGAAGTATTTCTGTGTATCTTTGTCTCCCCCTCAAAAAAGGCAAAGTTCTTTTTGGACTGTTTTTTGAAATTCCTGTGCTGATTTAGCTGATACTGAAAGCCACCTATTAAAAAGTTAACTTATACACAGTTGCAGATAAGCAATCATATTGGGAGATGCACATGTCTTTATGGAAAGCCCTCAAAGCACATGCAACTTCCTAAGCAGATATGGGTAATACAACTAAGCTTTGTTGTTGTGGTTTTACAGTGTTACCAACAGGAAGCCTCAATGGTTTTCTAACAGTCACTTATTCTAGAGAGAATAATCTCTATGGATAATACCAAGATCAGCCTTTAAAATAAACTATTTCATAACCACAAAACCAGAGAAATGTCAGGGATGATGCAGTAACAGTGACAGGGCCATTACTTCAGACCCAGCAAGTCAAGAGCGTTACCCCACTCAGCGCAAGCTTTTGTTTCTTTCCTGTTGTGTTGAGGGAAAGAGAGACTGCTGGTGGTCCAAATGAGTATGAGAAATATTCCTTTACCAGTAAATACTCTTCTGAATGCTGTTAAGAACAAACCTCTATGCCTACTTTGCAGATTCACCTGCAAAGCCTGTTAAGAGGCCATTTGCACCACAGCTACCAAGCTTTGCATCATTCATAATTACACGCTGTTGAAAGAACTACTAACTGTTTGGCAAGCAGTGGTTTAGGATATGAGATTCTGAAACAGTTATAATGCAGGTGAGGCTTTAGTCTGTAGTCATCTATCCTTGGCTTTTTGAAATAAAACCAGGTGAAAATGAACTCAGCAAGTCACTAAACAAAACCTAACTGTATTATTTTTAGTAACTTTCACACGCATCCCTACTGGAGTAAGTACAAACTGCTGTTTCTTCTTTCATATTAGTTGGATTGTAACATAGTTTCTTAGGAGTATGAACTAGTCAGCTGTCAGTAGTACTTAAAAGGCAGTTTAAGGATAATAAGTATTATTAATGGAAATACTAAGTTGTGACAACTAATTGAAATGGGCTAGAATAAATCACACTAACTATCACCTAGCTTCCTCTATAAAACAAAGATCTAAAAAGTATGATTTGACTTCAGCAAGGACTGGCCTGCTTTAAGAACAAACAAACATGACATATGTTGAAGTAAGTAGGTCACGGAACAGGTCACTTCTGAACACCAGTGAAAACATTACTTTAAGCCTACTGTCCCAGAATCTGTAATTAGTACCAGCCATAAAATATTCCTGAAGCCAACCCTGCTACAGCAGCTTTAGGAGATAGTCCAACTATCTTCCAGCTCTAAGTATGTGAGCTGTCAGTCCCGCTAGATTAAAAAAGATTATTTAAGCCACTTGTGACAATTTGCTTTTGCATGCAATAGCTTACACGTTCACTTTCCACTGATTTGTTCATTTCGCCATGTCCTTATTTAAAAAAAAAAAAAATCCCGCAATTTTTTTTTTTTTTTGCAAAACATTGCACTTGCAAGCAATAGCAAGTTTGTGAAATATTGCTAGAACAACTTGTACCGCACCATCTGCTGCATGGGGAGAACTGAGAAATCAGAGATCTGTCTGGGCTTTGAAATTTGATTTTTAAGTTAGTTCTGACTAACGTCTTTTGAATTAACTTAATTTCAGTCTTACCTTCCTCAGACTACATTCCCCTGTTTATGTGAAAAGTACATACGAAATATACATATGCCAGGAATTATAACAGATTCCTCTCATTTGCAAAATACAGTATGCAAAAATACCAACTTAAGACAAGGTATAAAAATGAGTATTGAATGCAACTGAACCTGCAGGAATAACCTAGATATCATGGAGAATGATGCAATAAAGAACACATCTATAATTTCATGTTCTACAGGAGAGGTTCCTCTAGACACTTAGCTGAACTACCTTTTATTCCCCAAATAATTAGTTAAGAGTTATTTACACATTATGGTCCCACAAGATTTCTGATTTACAGTATGTAGAGTCAGGCACTGAATACAATTATTATATTCCATCTGCGCAGGCCATTTACTGACAGGAAAGGCTGCAGGCAAGTAGCTTTGGCCCGAGTTTGCTGCATTTCACTGGAATGAAAAATAAAGAACATTGTAGGCGGTCCACAAAGTGCAGTCGTTAAACTGACCCTATTTTCTCTCCTTCTTTCCATTTTCCTGCATTCAGCCTTTCAGTTTCACTGAATTTCAAAGGGATAGTGTTATTTATGCTTCTTCCTATTTTAGAATGTTTTTATCATGTGGCATAGCACTCCAACTGCCTTAGGGGAGCTCTAATGATAATTTTATTTTTAAAAGTATAGGCTTATCTTGCCTGACCTTGATACACATAGTAAAAGGTTGCTAAACTCCTCCTCTAGAAAACAAAACAGGGAACAAATGTCCTGCGCCTGCTGGATCAAAAGCTCAAGTGTGGCAGAGCCTTCCACTACCCCAAAAATATATCACCAAGGCAACTGTAGCAGTATTGCAAACAGGTATTGCAAAGGCTTCCAGCCAGGATTTAAATAATCTGATTTTCCTGCAGTACGTTTTCTACAACACTCAGCAAGTCTTTTTGGAGATGAAAAGCATGTTAACACCATTCCAAAGAATATCTTGGTACAGTAGGCAGTTACCACTGCTCTTCAGAAAGAAAATTAGAGCATGTCATTGTTCAAAGGTCATATGAGGAACCGAGCAGAGCCCATGCAACTTGGAAGTTGTTGGTTGTCATCAGTTGTACCCCTCCCCTCAAACAAACTACTGGAAGGGTAAGTAGATAACCTACTTTCCTGTTCCCTCCCCTATTCCTTCTCTGAAAGAGAAAGCAAGCTCATCCTATCATGGCACCAGGTACTTTTCTGGTTGCACTAAACTGTAAGAATTTGATCATAACTAGTGTTTGCTACAGCTTCTCCCTCTTGAGTTGTTGTCCCTGTGGTACTAGTCAATTCTGATGTAGTGTATGTGGGAACACAAGTGTTTGAATAATCCTTCTGTTTACACTCTTCCTTTCTAGTATATTACTAGTAACCAACATGCTTGATGATCCATTGCTTGCTTTTATAAGTCACAGATTACGTGCTAGGAATGCTAGCAATGGGGCGCTTTGAAGGGCTATTTGCAAAAGGCTGCAAAATCCATGACTATCTTTTCTATCGTGGAGAACTCTGCTCCACAGCTAACAAATCACACCAGTATATCTGCTCACTTAGGAATTTTCAGCTCAGCTTCACAGCAGTGCTCACAGAATTCAATACTATGGTGAGCTGAAACCCCCAGGAGTCTAGGTGTCTCTTCTCATGATAGAATAGTGGGGCGCCACAATACAGATTTCCTTGTTCTTTCCATAAAACAGAAAAAAATCTTCAAATTCCTTGCTTCTTCCAGAAATACATCCTGAAGTAGGTAGTGCCTGTATACCTGTAGTCCTTCTCCTACACAACTGTAACACAGCAAACAGACCTGGGACAAACTCAGTTTTTCAAGGACAACTACACTTCAAGTTAATTGCATAAAAATGCTCGTCTCAGGTTTTCGGTAGCCTAGCATAAGCGATTTTACACTTTATTTATTTGACACAAGCTACTCTTCAAAATCCTGTAGCAAAATGGGTCTGAGGCTGAAAACATTGTTTACTTCCATCCTTTTCATAAATGATCCAGAAGCAGCAACCCCTCAAAATTAACTTTGGCAAGAGTACTGAGTAAGGTTCACATCACTCCTGGCACAGTATGGTATGAAATCTGCCAACATGAGCTGAGGCAGGGATTTATACCTGAAAGGGTCTAGCACAGTCAACAGGTTGTCCTCCTCCTATCAATGACTGTTATCAAGGAAAGCCAAGGAAGGTAGATAATCCAGGCTCACCCTTTGACTGGCTGGTTTAGTCACTGGTCGAAGAGTGCTAGCCCATAACCCTGTGCTTTTTCCATCACTTTTCATACACTGTGAATACATGTCCTAGAGACAGGATGGAAAGTTCAGGTTCAGAAAGAAATTACTAGAAAAGAGGAGTCTGGATCAAGTAGTATCACCAGCAACCACAGCGTCTCAGCAAAAGAAGTATAGCACTTAAAAGAAAGCTAGCAGAAAGCCAGGTTAAGTGAAACAGGAGGACAAGGTCAGTAAATGAGAAATAAGAACAGAAGTTGAGAAAAAAAATTCTCTCAGAAAAGGGGAGTCAGGATCACAAGAAACAATTTCTTGGAGAAAGGAAGTGAACTTCAGATTCAGGAACACAACAAAAATCTTTGGTAATTGCCCAAGACAAGTATTTAAATAGGTACCCAACTTTGACTAGCATTTGGTACAGATTATTAATAATGAGTTGTTCACTCACTTCTAGTAAAACATGCATGGATTCACGGAACCATTTAACATGGCTGAGGTATTCACCAAGATGGGATAGGAGTTTGAAGCCTGCCCTAAAACTCTGAAAAACTGGATTGCCAAAACCCCCCACCCCTTTTACATAACCTAAAAGAACAAAAAGTTGTATCTTATTTTCAATAGACACATCTTCCTTTACAATCTGCAAATAAAGTAACAGAAGCAATAAAAACCTAAGTAAATTATATCCATTACCTTACTGCTGAAGCAGATAACCTAAGCAATATAAACAGTAATTATTTTAAAAGATACAATCACTGTTATCAGAGAGAAATGTTCTTTTTATATGCCACTGAACAGTTTTATTCAGAGCATGTTGGCTTTCCAGGCTCATTCTTGTTTCTAGGTCTAGGGAAGACAGAGCAGAAGGGCTGGCAGAGTGCATAGTTTGTCTATTTGGGGTGTGTGCATGCTTAAGAAAGATTTTTCTATCCATTTCCCTGCTACTACATGTAAATAATTCTCCCTACCTTCTACTTTTAAAATGTAGTAGGGGGGAGGGAGGAGCTAGAAGGATTTGTTCAGGATGCTGCACTAAATTACTACCAAAATGTGCAGCAATAAATGAAAAGATGCGCTTGAGTCAGTCTTAACTGTGTTATTCTGAAGTAATTGCATGTCCTCATGTGCTGTACCATACTTCCCACAAACGTCCTTTCTGTCCTTGCCTTGTGAGAGCAAGAACCAAATAGCCATCTTGGTACCAAAACAGAAAAAGATAGAGTTTGTCATTAACAGGAGTGCTCTTACCTGCTAAGTCACACTTAGCAGTATATACAGGAATTTTGCTCTGCTGCTAAAGACTCGGACTTCAGCGTACAGAAAGAAGCAGGGTACGTGCATAACTTTCAATATCTGTTCCCAACATTGTGAATTTACATAATTTGTCTATTTTATAGTAATTTTTCTGATAAAGTGCCTTTTAAAGTACAAAAATACAAAGATGACAGTTGATGATACTATGGTTGAAAGATGCAATACAATAGTAATCCTTAGTTTTAGTCATAGTAATAGCAGGTCAAGCATTTCAGCAAGCACAGAGTTCTGTTTCGGTTTTAAAGTTGATGCTGCTCCCTGAACTCAAAAGCTGTGATAACACTTAGATTTTAAGAACCAGATTTAGTGCTGCGCTGTTGTTTTGATAGATACTTACATGTCAGCAGTCACAGCAGATGATATTTACATTTAGACTGCTGGTTGCATGTTCCTTAATCTTTTTGCCTATGCTCATTCTATTGAGCAAAAGAAAATATGTATTGTCAGAAGCAGCCTTGCTCCATAAACACTGACATCTCTCTCCACCTAAAGCCAAACCACCGAAGGTCTCCATAGTAGATTCAGTTCTTTAGGATTAGAGGTGCCTCCATGCACCTATTCTCAACATGCTTGTCAAGGCAGACAGGTTTCAGTCAATCGTACCTTCTAATACTTGTGCATTGCATTAGACATTGCCAAATAGATATAATAAAAAAACCACATAGTTACAAAGAGGGATTTGAAGTTGTGGGGTTCTCCAAAGAGAGATTACAGAAACTAATCATGTTGCGTTAAACATTTCCCATATCAGTTTACAGCAATAAGAATAGAAGTGGACAGGCAAAAACTTCAGCTGAGAATTGGATGGCAGCTGTAATACCCCAGTCAAAACAAAATCGTTTGCTCTGTCAGGAGCTATACAGCAACGGAGACTTACAGATCTAGACGGGCGAGTTATAAGCACCTCAGTAAACAGAAAGACAAAGCACATGTAACGTTTACCTTTGTAAACAAAACCAGAGCTAGGAACGGCCGCCTTGACAGCTACCAAGCACTGCAAGTTTTGATTCCCGGTGGTGCCACCTCGCTCCTGCTGTGGAGGGCGGGGAGTCCCTCCCTGTCCCCAGCTCCGGGGGCAGTTCCTCCGGGCCCGAGCTCGCCGCCAGGCTGCGGGCTGGGCCGAGGCGAGCATCTCCCGGGACGCGGCGGCGGCAGGGGCTGCCCGGCTCTCCCCGCCTGCGAGAGGCACCTCTCCTTCATCCCGTCAGCTCCCCCAGCTCTCCCCTCCCCCAGTTAAACCGACAATAACACAAGAGGGACGGAAGAAGGGAGATCTTGTCCACTTCCGCCGAGCCCCCCACTCGACCCCCTGGCAGGGGGTGAGGGCAGGCGGGAGCCCCCCCACCCCCTCCCGCCCGGCCCGGCCCCTCACCGTGCTGGGTGAAGATATTGAAGCCTCCTCCCTCAGCGGTGCGCCCGGCCGCCTCCCGCCGACGGCCCGCCGGCCTGGCCGCGCTGCTTCCCCGCAGTCCCCGCGGCTGCTGCTGAGGCGGCGGCTGGTGCTGGAGCCCGGCGCCCGGCTCCCCGACGCGGCCCACCTGCTGCCCCATCGCCGCGCTCCCGACCGCGGCCCGCGCTCACATGCCGC
>JANZLQ010000095.1:32894671-32925221 GCA_026212715.1 Elanus axillaris
CCAAGCCTTTTGATATGCAGAGATGTACTTTCTATAGGGTGTTGCCTTTCCCCTAAGGCATACTTGTAACTACCAGTGTTTCGAAAGGGAAGATGGAGAAGCTCAAGGTTTCTGAGACCTTTTATAAAAGTGCCGTAACACAGTCATGCCTATAAAATCGGAGTTTCTGCTAGGCAATTGGATAATGGGATTCATTTGAGGTTCTAGATGTCCTGCAAGTGCCCAGAGTGGGGTGAAAGGAGTGACTCTTTACTGATTGTGAGGAGTGATTTCTTTTAGTGAAGGAGGTAGTGAACATTTTGGACTTACTGTGGGATTGTGTCGAGATTGATGTGGTTGTAGCAGAGATTCGAGGGAGGGTCTGATGCCTTCTTTAGGTGCTGATGTGCTGATAGTTGCTTAGGTACTGTAATGCTCTACCTCTTGTCATATGGAAACTAGGTAAATGTTTGTTTTCATAGATTTCCCCTAGCACAATTCTTCTATCATGTGAAAAAGGCTTTGTTATGATCACTTAGCCTATCTGAATTGAATAACTCTAAGTTAATTGCTTTAACTTTTTTTTTTTTATCCTCCCACACATGATTTTTCTGTCCCCCATGCTGAAACTCTTATTTTTAACTCCTTTCTGTTAGCCTTTCAGTGAGATGCTTTAACCAGTCTGCACTGGAGAGGAAGGAGTGCTGCCTTCACCTCTTGAAGTTGAAAAGTGTACTGAAAAAAGAATTAAACTTGTGCTTCTCTGTTAGAGCTGGAAAACCTGTACCTTTAAGGACACATGTGGCTCACAAGAACTTAACTTGGATCAGGAGGCAGTGGAGAGGCTTGCTATTGGTCCAAGGAGTAGCTTGTTAGTGCATGAATTTATAAGGTAGCTTGATTTCCCCCTCCACTGTTCTGTAGACCCTATTGTGTGATCAGAGTGATGCATTCTTATCCTTCAGTAGGGTGTTGGGCATCTCTCTTGTGTAAGAGGAGAAAGATTGAAATGTTTGCCTGTCCAGGATCTCCACATAGTTATAAGCCCCAGGTGGGCAAAATGATCCTTTGCTCTAACATGATGCAGCCATGTCTGTACCTGGAACCTTGTGGAAAGCCTGAGAAGTGGAAGGAGTAATGTCTTCATGATGGTGACAGATTCGTGTTTAAAGGCAGGAGGGTTGCAGCAATAACTATGTACAGAGCTGGTTGGAAATGGATATGTCCTGCCACCTACCTTTCTGTGCTGGTGAGCATAGTTACTGTAAGAAGATTTACCATATTCTTGCTTGGTTCTTTCTGTTCTTCATGTAAATTCTTTTTGCATTATGAAATTATGATAGTATGAGCTATCAGGTGTTGTACAAAGCCAGTTGGGCAGTTTTCATTTTTAATGGTCTGTTTTATAGCTTGTAGACCCAGCTGTGATCTCTTGAGACAGAGAGAGCTGAGAGGCAGTGCTGCAAGAAATGGTGTTGGTGATTGAATTAGCAATTTGTTGTTTGGTGT
Organism: Elanus axillaris; assembly: GCA_026212715.1. Taxonomy (NCBI): domain Eukaryota; kingdom Metazoa; phylum Chordata; class Aves; order Accipitriformes; family Accipitridae; genus Elanus; species Elanus axillaris. Next base: position 32,896,160 of record JANZLQ010000095.1, read on the forward strand.
TGCAAAAGGGTTTCTTCCCCTGTATGCTGTGATCCCTGAAAGGAGAATGGGGGACTGTTCTACTAGAGGGACAGACACAGGAAGATGAGTCCTGAAAACATTTGATCATAGTCTTATTTCCCTTTTGCAGAAGTGCCAACCTCAGTATTCTGAGGAAATCCATCCTTAAATAATTATGTTCTGCCTTCTTAGTTTTTCTACAAGTGCATGAATTTTCCTTGCCTGTCTCTAGCAGCTCATCTGTGCTAGTGTGTGTATTCTGTTCACTAGCAACAAAACACATGTCTATTTAAGAGTTTGTGCCAAGGTGAAAAAATATATCAAAAAGGAGAAGCACTACTTTGAAAATGTGGTTACATACATGCCTGTGTCATTTTCTGGAAGTCCAGTTCTGAAAATTGTCACTGGTTGTATCTACATCTCTGAGAGCTTCTTGAGCTCAATTTCATGGAGAGTGTGCTGGAATGTCACTCATGACTAAATTAGTATCTTCTCCCCTTCTCATTAACTGAGAATTTTTTTCTTTTCAGCCTGGCAGTGTTGCTTCAGGTGTTCCCTACTAGCAGCTCTGTCCCCAGCAGTGACCTTTGTCATTGTATCTGGCGTAGTTCAAACCTGATTCTCCCTTCCTGTTTTCCTGTGGCTTGCAACGTAACTGTTGTCTGGCCAAGCAGACTACAATGATCTATTGAGGAAGCTGCTCTTTCTGTAAGAACTGAAAACTTCATGGAAAGGGGCTTGGCTCAGGGAGAATAACATGGGTGATTCTGCAAAGCAAACCTGCCAGATCTCTCAGAAGACAAATTTTGTTGTCCGACTGACTGTCAGAAAGTGTTTGCAAGGGCTTTTGGGCCTTTTAAAGTTTCCACAAAGGCATAAGGAGGTCTGTAGGGAAAGGAGGGAGCTGTAAGGAGGTATTTTGGTAGTGGTTGGGGAACTTGCTCGGTTACTTTGTTCCTTTACTGCTTGTAGTAAGGGAAAGGAAGCGTGATCCACAGTAAATGGATAATACAAGTGTGTGCTTAATTTCCCCTACCCTTGCTTGGAATTCATAATGGGGGGAAGAAAGTCTCTAAGTTTAGTGTCAAGAAGGCCATGTACATTTTTTCTTGAACAATGTAAAGAGTAAATTAGTTTCTTTTGTCATTAATTATCTGGTATCCTTTTTTGGTCTAGCTAGGCAACAATGGCAGGTGAAGACTGTGTAAGAAAACGCCAGTCTGGCTCCACTACAACCTGCAAGACCCCTGAGAATGAAGAAATGCAGAGGAGACCTGAGACCGAGAGGTCATTTCAAAACTCAAGCAATGGTGAGACTCTCTTGCTCGGGATTAGTTGCAACTCTGGCATGCAATCTCCTCTAAGGTGTCCATTCTAGCTCGTGGCTCTTGCCTCTTTGCTCTTTCATTTCAGTTTTTCTGCTCATAGAAAGGCTGCCAAGGTGGAGGTCCCTGTGTACCAGCTACGCTTCTTCAGCAGATTTAGGTTGTTTGGAGTGCTGTCCTGCAGAACTTCCCTTCAGGGGCTGTGTACTGCAGTGCTTATGGGGATCTAGAATAAAGTGATTAATTGTCACAAGCCAAACGTGTGTGATGAGGAGGAGATGCTTTAATGCTGTAAATGGTGCAAATGCATCTTGACAACAAGTATGTGGCTTTCTCAAGATTGAACAAAATGGACTTTTAACATACCAGGCAAAGCTGGTATATCCATCCTGATGGACAGATGTAGGTATGATGCCACAAAGAATGATTCTTTGCTCCTGTGGGGCTCTGTTAATGTCAGAACAGCTCCCTTCTATCCAGTCTCAGCCTTGGCTGCCATAAAATAGAGCAATAAACAGTTGCTTTTGTATTAATTTATATTGTGGTCACCTTAAAAGTTATGTGGTTTATAGTTGGCTCTGAAGGGTCACTGCTGTCTATGTCCTGTCCTGTGAGTTGCAGGGACAGTTGTGTGGCAGTATGAATGGTTTTGCTTGTGGACTTTGTGGACGCTGTGTGACTGTCTCTAATTGCTGCGTTATGCTGTACCACATTCCAGCCTGGTGATAAGGAGGTTAGCGATGAAATTGCAGCTTGTTTCTTTTCTCTTTGGGAGACAGAATAAGCAAAAAGCTAAACTAGTTTATCACAATATGCCACGTGAGTATAAGTTCCAAAACCCTGGTGCCAGTGACTCAAGGAGATAATTCTTACTGCTATGCTTCTGAATATTGTCACTATTTCATAGTACTACTTTCAACTGGAACAGGAATTTGAGCAAATTTAAGTTTAGGACAAGTCAGATTTCTTCTTGCAAAAAAGATACTAGAGAGAAAGCCATCCTGCAAACTACTTAAGAGAACTGGGATTTTAAGCTGCTGGTGGTAACACCATTTTAACTGAATCAAATGGGACTGTACCATTAATGCTGTTTTTACAAAATTGCACAGAGTTGATGGCTACTGGAAAACCATTATGATGGATTTTGAAGCAGACTTCTACTTTTTTATCTATGGAAACACCTTAACTGTTATGCATGAATTTGAGTTCTTGCAAGCTTGTGGGTAAAGAGTAAGTATAGCTGTGATAATAAGTACTTGATAGGTGGGTGTGCCTGTCATAAAAGCCTTTTATTTTAATACCTCTGAGATGTGGCGTAATGTCACTGCGGGTGAGATACTGTGGCTACATAGCAAGTAAACATTCTGGGGCAGATCTCTTCAAAGTGTACTGAGCTTTCACGTGTGTACATGTGCCTGGTGGGCTGGCTTAGAACAGTGCAATGTGCTTTGATACAGTACAAACTGCAGTGAAGGACAGCAAGGCTGCAGGGAGGAATCCTGGTTAGTTAAGACTAGGTGCCTCTTACCTTCCAGGGTTGCTGCCAATTCAGCAGAAGTCACAAAGACTTAAGACTAGTTTTTGCAGACTCTTTGCTGAGCACAGTGATGGGAACAACAGGAGTGCTACAGGAAGGTAGGAGGCATGAGTGATGCCTGACCACATCACAGGCCTGGGAGAAAGATGTATCGATCTGGATAATAATTCCTCCGTATGGTGGGGTTAGATTAGCATCTCTGACACAAAGGTTGAAGCTTTACAAAGTTGAAGTGTTCATCTGTTTCAGATAGTGGCCTTTTCATGTAGTCCAGTATGCTTGTGTCAGTAGGCAGGGATTTCTGTGAAAGCACAGCTGAGGTAGAAGAACTTCTCAAAAGAAGTAGCCATAGACTTCTTTTCTCGCTTTCTTTTGTCCTAGCTATTTACTTCTGAATAGCTGTTTCTAAGGCATTAGTCCTGATGTGTACAAAGGCAGGATAAAGCTAATGATCTGCTGTCTGGCAATGTCCTTTTTACACTGTAGCATCTTAACTTTGGGTGTTGTCTAAAATTATACACAAGATGCATGTTTATTCTAGTCAGGGGATTCTAGCTAGTTGAAGACAGTATCTTGTATGCAAGTAAATACGTAGTGTCTTTGTAGCAATTATTTCTGTAGGAAAAACTACATCGCTAATGTGATTTCCCACCCTTGATTCTCCCTGATTAGCAAACACAATATGCTTTTTAACTTACGTGTTAATGTGTCAAGGGCCAACTGACTTATTTCCAGAAGTGTGTGAACTTCATACAGAAAATTCTAGGCCATTAATCTTTTCTTTATTAAAAATCAAATGCATTGGCTGATCTGAAATTACTTGGAGGAATAATGTTAATCCATGTACTGGCTTTAGAGCTAAATTAGGTCTTACTCTTCCATTTGTATAGTTTAGCTTATTTTTACCTTGCCTCATCAATTTTGCTGAAAACTGTCTCATTGCTTGCCGAGTTCTAAGACTGAATAGTTTGTACTCCAGTACCCCCAAACTTGTAGCAATGTGGAAATACTTGTAGCTTTGAGATTGCCAGAAGAATTTTTCTGTCCCTTGATGCATTTGTATCTTGTAATCATTCAGCCTGTAATTTCCCTTTGACAGAGTACCTGAACTTGGGTCTCATATTTCACTTCTCCTTGAATTGGCTCTAGTGTCATAATTAAACAACTACTTTGGTCCTGGCATAGAGTCAACAGGTGATCTAGGCAGCAGTAATCCCCTGCCAAAAGCCAGGCCTCCTTAATAAGATTAGTCTTATATATTTCCAGCTAGAGACACACAAAAATATATAAAACTATTCTGCTTGGTAGGATATTGATATCTGGCAGTACTGGTTGCAGGAAAGCTTATGTGGAAGGAGTGTAATAGAAACTGCATTGGTGTATCTGGAAAGGTTAGAGAGGACATGGCTCTTAAGCGTGTATCTGAGTGCCTCTAAAATGCTGAGATTAGACCATTCAAAACAGTAAATTGATGGGTTTGGAGTCTGCCCTTGTTTCCTCAGAAATCAGAAAAGGATTAGAAGTGTCTCTGGAGACTGACCTGCAAACAAGCTATGTGGCATATCTTTGTTTGGTGTGAGTCAGCCTGTTCAGTAATGCTGATCTTGAAAAGGGGTTGTTATCTTCCAACGAAGAGGTTACTATTGATCATTCTTGGTGCAAAAGTTCACAACGCTGCATGAATTGTGTGTGGCTACTGATAGATGTAGGAGGAGGGAACTTGAAACAGGGAGCAATTTGGAAAGCTTCAGGGTTTGCTCTCTCACTCAACAGCACTAAGTGTATCAACATTGGATCAACAGGCTATTTCTTACAGATTAGTGAATTTGTGATTAAGCTGCTTGAATTGAGCATCTTGGATGTGATTCTAGGAGATGCATCACAGAGCTGTCTTGTCTGAGACTAGCTGGATTTTGGTAATTCTAGGTGCTCTCATGTTTTGCAACCTATGGGTTGGGTGAAGGCAGAGCAGATTCTTGTGAAGAGCCTGTGGGCATGGTGGCATGATATAGAGAATGCTGGTGTTTTCTCCTGCTAGTGAAGAGGCTGTCTGGGTCCCATGTCCCTGCAGAAATAACTTTAACTGAATTCCTTGCCCATCTGCAGTACAGTGGCCTGTGCATTCTTTAAGCAGATCAGCAGAGCTCTGGGAGCAATCTTGTCAGAACTTGCCTCTACCTGCTGAGTGGCCAAATAAATTACCATTAGTAAGAATAAAGCTTATTAGCATTGAATTATTAATGTGTTGTATTGTACCAGATATAGAAGACTTCCCCGCTTTATGGTAGCCTTGCACTATGTTGGCTTTAGCACTTCTTTCCTTCAGATAACATCTTCAGGGTTTTTTAGAGAGGGAGCCTTTGAATCCAGGTAGCTGACACTAATGAAATACTTCTGCTTATGTTGCTTTAACCTCTTGAGTGGCAAGCTGTCTGATCAAGAAATAATGAAGATAATATATTTAAACCCTTCTCTGAAAGGGTAGTATTTGGTACAGTTTGTATTTGTGACTCTCCGTGAAGATCCTGAAGCTAAACAGATTCTGACATCATTAAGGAAAAATGCTTCTAACCTGTGAGTGTGCTTGGTTGTTCTGAGAAGTGTCTTTTTTTTTTGAAGTACATGTGGCAATAAACTGAAGCTTGTTCATGTGCTTTTCGTAGCTTTTCTGTGAAGAGGCATTTTTATCTTGAATGCTGTGCAGGGATTTAGATAGCAGTAGTCTCCCTGGGTTGTTCTAACTGCTCAGTAATAAGCTTATTGCCACAATGCAGCAATAGTTTGAGTGGCAATGGCTCAGAGTGCTGGGTGGCAGGCAGCTTCTGTGGCTGGTGAGGTCATTACAGGCTGGAACTGTAACGCTGCACGCAAGGCACAGCTTTACTCAAATGACTTATTCCCACTTGTGCCCTTGGTGGTAATTACAGACTGTAGTGTTTAAATATAATGAATGCTTTTTAACACAGTTAATTTTTGAGAGCTTGCCTAGTAGAAGGCTGGCTAGTGTCTTGCATAGAAGCTGGTTTTGTTGGATCCCAAGCTGCAACACTAACAGATCATATGAATGGGACACTTCTCTAGTCATCTCAGATGTCACTATCTGTAACATATATAAGAGTAGGTTGAGAAAGGGAAAATGAGATCGCTTAAGAAAGGTAGCTTGTAAATCTTTTGTGAAACTTAAGTTGCTCAATTTTTCAACACTAAGAAGCCTTCTCAGTCTTCACATGATCTTTTATTAGCCTGATTTCCTATGGAAACAAAGCTTACATTTAACTTGCTCATTTCTTTATTTCTGACTTTTGAATCTGCTTGGAATTTGGGCTGTGCAGAGGTGTCACATCCTACAAGGATCAGTTTCTACAAGCCCAGGACAAGTGGTCAGCTAAAGATCTTATTATTAATGTCTTTGCTGAGATCTTATTATTAATGTATTTGCTGATGGGAAGGGAACACAGCTACCATTAAGATAAAATGTCACCCTGTGAGTAAAACTCTTTCAAAGCAAACCCTGCTTCAGTCTCCTGTGAAATTTGCTACTATTTCATATAGGTCTTCAAAGATTATTTTCTTCCTTATGACTTTAAATATATTTCCCGTTTTTTCTTGAGGCATATCCCATATTCTTTTAAATGCTAAGATGTGCTTGCTTGTCTTGTGCAGCCTTGAATTAATTTTTTTAATGATGTTTCAATGCCAAAGTGATACAGAGGGATCCAGTCTCCATTTTCAGTGTCAAAGGAAAATGAAGATTTAGACTTCTCAGAGTGCACAATTCCTTTATGAAGGAATGAGACTCAAAATCATGTGATGATTCTCTTCTTGAATGACCTCACAGAACATAAGTAGCAGCTTGCACAACAGAATATGAATGATTCAAGAAAATGATGAGTTGTGTTCTCTGGTGTCTGCCTTGTGATACAGCTTGAGTTTATGGTGTGATGCAACATAGGAGAATGAGTTGTTTTGGGGTGGGTTTTCTTCTACAGGAGACTTTTCTAGAAAAGAAACAACCTTACAGGTGATTTTACTTTGTTTTATGAAATGCATGTACTAAACACACAGAGGTCATGATTTTAAAGCCTTTTAAAAGATGCTGTGTTTCTTGTATAGTCTGTGCATGCACAACAGTGTGTGGGTGAATAAAGTGATAGGAGGGACACTGCATACAATTTAGCAATTACAGTGTCAGCAGGTTAGAGACTGGCCTTATTTCCTGTACAGCCATTAAAGCTGTACACTAGCTATCTGTAAAACTATATCCATCTTCAAGGCCTTGTAAGTCAAAAAGGGAGTTTTATTTCCAAATTGGGCTGCTCCTGGGTAGTTATAATAACTGAGGCTTCAAATGCAAGATCTGACAGGAAATGTATAGTCTAAGCAGTGGCTATTTATTTTCAGCTTGGTTTACAAAGGAAATAGTGCAGTCCATTAAGTCTCATGTCCTGTCCTCTTTGGTGGTCTTGGACAGCTTCAAGCAAACTTGATGGTCTTGAAGACTGGCAGCTGGATAAGAGACACAAATTCTTACCTTTCTACAGGAAAAGGTTAGTTGTGCTTTGAGCTCAGGAGCTCTGTCTGGTCTGCTTGCTGGCAGATAAGCACAAGGCAGTTCTTAGTGTAGTAGTAATGGGGGGAGGGGGCTATGAATACAGTTGTGAAGTGGTGCAGTGAGGAAGTAGAGCCACTGAGATGATATGAAGGGTATGCGGTTCTGCTGCTTGTGGAACAACTTGATTTTTTATTTTTTTTTTAATTTATTATGGGAGAGAGGGAAGGAATCCGTTTGAGACCAGCAAAGCGCACGAGCTGAGTGGGACAGGGGACTCTCTAGTGGTATCTTACGCTCTTCTCTCAAATTGTTTTCCAAACTGCTGCTGTTCGGCAAGTGTAACAGCATGAGCTTAAATGCTGAGGTAATTTTTTGTCTTGGAGGTGAGATGCTTAGCAACTAGGAATTCTATTTTTGTAAAAATGCATCTTTGTGTGCAGCCAAAAATTCATGGTGTTAAGCAGTTTCCTTGTTGCATTACAAGGCTGCTAAGTAATAGGCTGTTGTTGCTGGACTGTTTGTAAGTCTGTATCTTGTGTAGCAGTTTTTATAAACAAAAATTATCTTCCTGCTTGATTGGGGTATGGGGTGTAGAATAAATGCTGATAACTGAGCGTAGCTTCATTGAAGATAAAGTTTCTTGTTTCATCTAACTCTCCTTCAGTACTGGAACTGGAGTTATCTCTGAAGCAGGTCTACCTAGCCTTCATACAACTGGTTGCTCATAAAAGCACCTTCAGACTAGTGTGCATCACAGAAGCACTTGCTTTATTAAAACAACACACTGTGCATTTTGTGCGCATAGGCTGCACACATACAAGGAGGACAAGACTAGGAGGCTGCCTTATGAACTGTGATATTGCTATGAATCTGTCTTTTCATCACACAGCAGCACAACGTTGCCACCTCTACTGCAAACCTGTTAGCTTGTGCTTCACTAGAAATGTTACTAGAGAATCAGTTCAGTATCCTCTTTTTCTAAAAGTGGTAGTTTCATCTTAGCTACTGAACATGCAAGTTGTAACGCTAGCAATGCATTACTGTGTAAGGTACTATAATTGCCAAAGGACATGCACAAGGCAAGCTATATTGCTATCTTTTCACACTGACTAGTGAAAGGGGGGGTGGATATTGCTGCTTTAATCTTGCTTTTCCTTCACGTGCAAGACTCTCTGTGTTAAGTAACTTTATCTTCTGTGTTGTAGTTCTTATTGGAGAAGTGAAATGCCACCTGGCTTGCCAGCACTCTACAACTATTGCAGACAAACCTTGACTTAAAACTCAACTAGTCTGAAATGTCTAACTTGTGTATATTGCTTCCTCTTGATGTAACAGAGGCATCTCAAATGTATATAGTTCTTTATGCAAAAGAAAGGTGATATTTGAGGCTTTACATAGGAGCCAATGGTATTAGTAATGTTAAAAGTCTGATATGTTAATGGCATGGTTAGACCTCACTATTTGCTTAAGTGATGAACCACATTGAGGAATACAGTCAGACTGATACCTAGCACTTCTCCTGGGGGATGAAAGGAGTGGGAGTAGCCAGGTTTGAACAGAGGATAACCTTCCAACTTGTCATTTAGCCTGTCTTCAGAGCTGGTTATGGGAACAAATAGTTGTGACTTGACTGCCTTGTCTATTGGCAATGTAGAGACCTCCAGACAACCTAATCTTATGTCTAGTTCGCTGTGTGTAAGATAAAGCTGTGATAAAAGATCAGTACACTTGGATATGACCTTCTAAAGGTTGTTCCAATTGCTGCTTCAAGGCTAAATATGTTTAGGGACCTTGGGAAGATTTGCAGACTTGTTGATGGATAATAAAGCTTTTGAAAATCCAGCATGTTATCAGCTGTTGACTGCCTTATAATGCTGTGATCTTAAATGGCTGTTTAAAATACTTGGTCGTAGCTTATGATTTTCCTACAGCTTTGTTTGGAACTTTCTGGGACCTTATTAGAAGTCAGAAGCACTAATGAAAAAATCAGTGACTCAGCTACTCTGTGTTGTGCTTTCTGTGTTTTCAGACATGCAGCTCTCATCACTGAAAATGCAAATATTAAATATTTGCTTTCCTTCCTTAGGCCGGGTTGATGTTGACCATGTGGTAACAAGGAAAATGCAGCTAATAGCAGAAGCTGAGGTAAATATACTCTAATGCTTGCTTATGGGGAGGAGCGGGATAATTGACCCTAAATGTCTTTTGGAGAGTCACTAGTCCTGGAACACTAATATCCCTATTCAGTCATAGCTTGAGTGCAGTGATTTTTATACAGCCCTCTGTCTTCCTCGTCTCTTCTGACTTTGCACGAGAGGTGGCTTTATCAAATGCATTTCTGTCTTAATTGACCCCAATAGGTTGAAGTCCAAAGATAAGAATGAACTTTGAAGCCTGTAAATAAAATGGAACTTCCCTCACCACTAACTTTTGGCAGTGTGATTATCAGCCAGCCTGCTTGCATATTTAGTCTTTAGAATACACTGTGTCCTGCTGTCCACTGAGCAAAGGCTAGCGTATAGCCTGTATCCCACAGCTTCTGTTACCCTGGCTATGGAAATGACCTTCCTGAGCCTTGGTCCCACTCTTTTTGTCAGCGAGCAATATGCCCAAAGAAAATAGCACTGTGTATTTCTAACATAGTTACATTTGTGTGAGCTGCCATTGTCTTAGCTTATGTTAAGGTGATTTATGCCCAAATTAAATGAAGTTGGCTAACAACAAACTGCACCCTCCTTGTTAACCATTGTTTTGTAGCACACATGTTCTTCAGGGCAAATCGTCCTGTAGTCTTGCTTAATTTTATTGCAGAGAATTCCATGGTAAAGATGAAGTAATCTAATTGTGCCACCCTTATGTGAATATTGGGAGTGGATGCTTACAAGACAGAGAAATATCTTGCACCTTTGAGATGTTTTCTTGTTTAAAAATCTTTTTTTCACCTCTATAGGCAGTGTGTAATTTATAATAGGTATAAGTAAAGTGTATTTAAATGTATTCTCTAAAGCTTGTACTGCTTTTTGTGCTGAAACTCCTAAAATTCAGCACATTAGAGGGATAGTCGCTCTGAATTTTGTCGCGTGTTGTCTTCTTTGAATGAGAAGGACATAATAGAGCAAGCCTCTCATCTTTTCTCTGCAGATAAAACAGCCACGGCAAATCACTAAGTTGGCAACAGATGCCTGCATGAGAAAGCTTTGGCTGTTAAGCACGTGTAGCTTTGTAAGTTTTAGGTTCCAGGGAGCATTAGCTGGTTGCAAGGCGACAAATTGATCTTCAATTTCTTTCTTCAGAAATGTCTTTGTTTCTAATTTTTTTTTTTTCTGGCCTCCAGCTTTTAGACATGCTAGTTTGTAGACAAGGTGATATCTTGTCCACAAAGAGAATTCAAGAAAACCAGCAATGGCACTTTAATTACTGAAGTTTCTCCCAAAACCTGGAGAGCTCAGGTTTTTAAACCCTGAATTAGGCAAAGCTACAACAGTAGCTATAAGGCTAAGTAAAAACCTCCATCTACTGCAAAATTCCTGAGAATTCTGGAGTGCCTGGCCCTTTTGTTGTGTGAACCACTAACAAAGGCTTGGATTGCCGTTTACCTGTATCTGAGGTTTAGAAAGATGCTTCACTCTGAAAAGTGCTGGCCACTGGCAACTCTGACTGATTTAAATGGGATTTGTATGTGCTAGGTGCTATACATGCATAGGATGCCTTCATGCATCTGTAGTCCAGTCTAAAAATCTAGTCCCTTGTTCATTCTAAACTGAGTTAATAATGGTGTGTTCTGTCACTTGGTCAGGGCTGGGTGTTGTCATGTTTCAGTGACTGAAATTACTAAATCTGTTCAAATGAGTAAAATGCTGGGGAACTTTTGCAACTTTTAAAGTAAGCTACAGGGTTACTTCCCCCAACTTTCTCTGACTTCTTGTCAGTTATTGGTCAGCTTATGGCTGGCATAACATTCTTTTCACATTTGCCTTCTTTTTTGGTTTTGTAATAATCTGATTCTTTTGCTTAAAACTTAATGGTGACAGCTGAGTGGATCTACCCAGTTTCTTGTCTGAGACTTCAGGTATACTTTAGGAAGCTCTTGGTTAAGTGCTTTCGATTGGGGGAAGGTAAGACGAGGCCATCTGCATATTCATGCCCCGTCATAGTGAAGGCTGGTGGGAGGTGTGTTTTCTTTAAGTTTTGGGGTTTTTTTGTGACTGGGTAGAATGCACTTGGCTTATTGAGAGCTAACATTACTCTAGCAATTGCTCAAGTAGATTGCCCTTTGAATGGCAGTAGTAATAGTTGATAATATAGCACAATATATTGTGCAGTTTTGTGGTACAGAATTACAATTACTGTAAGATCTATGCTCTGTGTTTTCTTTAATCTAATGAGAACTCATGCCCTGCTCTCCTAATCCAAACACATGCATATGTTGGTATTAACCCTCGAGAGTTGTATTAGGAGGCAGCAATCTCAGCAGAATACCAACTAAAAGGAAGAGGTAGTTTAAGGAAATAATTTGTTAAACTCTTGCTGAGAGGAGATTAGGCTGAAAAAAAGGGAGAGACTTTAAAAAAAAAAAAGACAGAGTTTTGGTAGGGATGAATAGTGCTTTGTTTGGCATGGGAATTTGAGTGCCTCAAGACGAGCAGGAATTTTTATTTTACTTTCTTGGTAGGGTTATGTACATGCAAGCTGTAAAAGCAGGCTGTGCCAGAGAGCACTGGTGTCTTCTGTTACAGTTGTAGTTCCAAAGTACTCGATGTTTTGGGGTTTTTTTTCCTGTTTTTAAAGGAACAAGTCCACATCTCTTGCAGGGACAATTGTCTTCTCTGCCTTCCAGAAAAGCAATATTTAAGAGTAGCCTGCTCCTAAGAGCTGCTGTTTCATTAAGCACTGGTGAAGCTTGTTTATTTTATACTGGCAGCTGCCAAAAAGGGGAAAAATGTTTTTATTAAGTTAAATATTAATCTGCTTCTCCTCCTACTGCAGCTTCTGTTTCAAGAGATCTCTCTGGATCTGACCATTATGAAACAGGAGGAATGTAGAGTTCTGATTCATCTTGATTTCAGGGTCTTCTGGTTTTATGTGGTCTCACTTCAGATTTGTCATGTGTTTCCTGCCAGAGAGTTAGACTTATTTACTTGGCTGTTGTTGCATTAGAGAGTAGCATTTTGTAAGAATACATCATCTATTAATATATTATGCTAGCCTACAAGTTTTGATTCTAGAGAGGGCTTTTTAGCTTAGGGTTTTTTTGGGTGATCTACTGTATAAAATCAATCCAAGTGTGATTTATGCTGGAAAATGATGGATATATCATGGATGACAAGTGTCTATCGGTGGAAATAGAATCCTTAAAATATAGCTATGGAAAGAGGTCTGTGTAAGGGGCAAACATATCACTGCTGCAGCTTAGACCTAACAGATCCTGTTTCAGTTACCTGGCTTTTCCTTTTTTTCTTAGACCTTGTGCCTGTTCCTTTTTAGCTAAAACAATGCTGGTCCAGCTTTCTTTAACATAATAGTTAGGCACTGAAACATAAACACCTACTGACAAATGAGCTCAAGTGTCACACATGCCTTTTTGAGGAAGCATAATTTTTGTGCACAGCTTCCAGGCTCTTTCTTTCCCTCCTTGAAAATGGATTTCTTGGTTTTGTTACTTTTTAGCCGTAAAGATTAGAAAGTAGGTAGCAGTTACCCTGAAGGTGATCAGGGAAACATAGGTGTTTCTTAAGCAGTTGATCAGTAGGAAGACTAGATGAAATAATATCTAGTTAACATGTAGGAAGACTTGGACCTTGAATTTGGAGGCAAACTTAAAAAATCCCAGGCAAAAGGATGGTCAGACTAGTGTTGCTAGTAGACACTTGCATAAGAAACCAAAATGCAATATGCAATTAGATTTGAAGACATTTCTTGAAACGTGCCTGTCTCCTGTGCTGAAGATGATGGCTATCTAGCAGAGTGTTCTCGAAAGGTTTATAGTTCAGGAGCTCAGGGGATAGCTTTCAGCTGTGCTTCATCACTAGGCCAAAGTATTGGGAAACCTTTTGGTGTCTGAGGACTTGATGTTAATGGACTAAATTCTCATAAGTCTTATAAATCACTGTCTTCTGAAGTGCCAGAGATCTTGGGATCTTTAGATTCCCAAAGTTCTCACTGAAATACAATGAATGTATGTTGCCTTTTTCTTTCCTTGAGGGAGTTAATTTTGCCTGCTTTTTTCTAGTCACAAGAATAATATGCCACTCTGCAAATCTCAGGATCCTCTCTGCATATAGAGAGTAAGAGAATTTGCACCACAACAAAAAGCTCTCCAGAGCTCAGTGTAGCGCTTTCTGCAAAAATAAGTAACTTTGAACATTTAATCATTAATTTTCTTCTAAATGCATCTGGTTTTAAAAACTCTGCATGGGATGTGGGAGATCAGGTCTTTGAAAGCTCATGTTATGAGACTAAATAGCAGATTCAACTATATTGCAGACAGGAAAATACAGGCATGAATTACATGTGCTAGTCTCCAGGCAAGACAAAAGGGATATGAAAACATCTTGGCATTTTACAATCTGCCTTTTGAAGATGAATTATAGTCCTTGTCTGGATAACTTATTATTGGGAGGGTTAAGTAATGTTTTTCTTTCTAGAAAAGAAACACTTTTATCAGGTGAAGCAAGCAGTCTTTGACCACAGTGGCCCATGCTTTATCCACAGCTGGTAATCTCCTTTTTTTTTTGTCTGTATCAGTGCATTTTTCCAAAAACATGGTAGGGAGCAGGATGCTTATCTATGGTTTTTCATGCACTCTTAGAAGTCAAGGTCTCTAGTAAGCCAGATGCTTCAGAAGTTGCCTTTGTCTAATAAAATGAGAGAAAAAAATCGGAGTAGGCTAAAATGGTGCAACTTTGTCACCACTGGCTCTAACAGAGAACCTGTATAAAGCTGTTTGAAGAAAAGGGAGCGTATGAAATTCAACTGGGGTATATGACCCCCTGAATTCTTGAACTGCAGTCTTGCTGCCTACCAGTTTTCTTTCCCACTGTTCAGTCTTAATGCTTAGCAATGGTACCCTGTTTTGTTGCTTTAGTGAAAATTTTCTGTGCATTCTGTAATTTCAGTGGTACATGAAAATTTTAATTCAGTGGTAGCAGTGGAAGGGTAAATTTGGTCCTTCCTGTACTCGCATCATTGAGATTGCTTCTGTGTTAATGCTTAAGAACATCAATGGTGATTGCTTAGCCACAAGCATGGAAAGGTCCATTTTTCCCTCAGTAACACTAGATGGGCTAAAAAGTAAATCTTGTACTTTTTTGGTATGCTAAGGTTGTAACTCTGGTTAAAATTGAGAAAAAATTTCTGGGGCTCGTGTGTTAAGTTTAGCTCAATGTGCAATACCTGCCACTCTAGACACATATATTAAGAGCAGTATGTTTACTTTGCTCCTTTGTGTTGCATCTGATAGAGAAGATAAACAATACTCAAAGTCCTCTGGCCTGAGGTGTGTGAACAGGCCAGGATAAGGCCCTGATCTTGTCCAAGTTGGCTCCAACTGTTGGCAGATAATACGTGAATGTGTTCTTGATGCCTTGCTCTGTCCTGCTCCAGGACAAAAAGGAATATAAATATTTTATGAAAATACATCCAGAGAGTTAAACAATTTTCTGCTGTTTTTACTCTATCAGCAATTGAAGCCAGCTTTCATGAAGGAAGTGGACAGTCACTTCACAGAATTTGTGAACAGTTTGGTGGCGAAATCAGCACTCCTGGATTCCTCATCTTCAGCCTCCCTCTTCCCAGCCTCCTGCTCAGAAAAGGAAGTGCACAAAGCCAAGTAAGTCAGTTTTAAGCTGTCCCTATAACAAGCTTATTTTTTCCTGGAAGCCTTATTTCCTTTCTGGTCTCAAATGTTCTCCTCTTTGTTTGCAGGACCTTGAGGGCCCCCCCAGAACATGGGAAGATATTTACTGCCAGAAGGTCCCTCTTGGAGTGAGTAACTTAACTTCACATTTTCCATTAAATTGACTGAAAATACCCTTGCTAGTGAACTAACTAGCCTTTGCTTTGAGATATTCTCCCCACCACCATCTGTGGTCTTGTGTTCAAATCCCTGTGGACTAATCCATTTAAGCTTCTCTGTTTCCTTCTAAAACATCTCTACCACTGCTTGCAGGCTTCCTGACTAAACCTTAATTACAGTCCTCTCAGTACCACTAAGATAATGGCTAATAATCCTTTGTCTGAGGATAAACCAAGGAAGTGTCTGTGTAGACTGACACCCAAATTGTGCATTAACTTGAGTCTTAAATGGGGTTGGCAGTGATGTCATCTTACTTTACTGTGAAACACTTTGAAAGCTAACATGCTGGAGCTGTGATGTGCTATGTGAATGGTCTGATGGCATTTGAATCCCTCCTGTAGTGAGCTGTTTGAAGTGAGTCACATCAGGACGATCTACCACATGTTCATCGCTCTTCTCATTGTCTTCATCCTCAGCACACTTTTAGTAGACTTCATTGATGAAGGAAGGTAAGAATACTTTGGAAAGATGGGGATCAAGGCTGGGAAATGTTCACTTCCAAAGCACCAGATATACATGAAACTCGGAATGGTGCAGAAAGAAGGGGGAATCCTGCCTTGGGATGTTGTTGGAAGGGGTTTTTTCCACTTGACGTACTGAAAAGATATGCTAGAAATCCTGTTGAGGGCATATGATCATTTCAAATCAGTTAGCTAGATGTTAGGAAAATCCTACAGATTGGTGTATTCCATGAGAAATACGGCCAGCACAGTTCAACCTAACGTGCTTAGTTTGTGACAAGGCTGGCAAAAGGAAGGGGTTGTTATTGAATGTGGACTGCTTTAGTTGAATATATTTAATGAAACAGTACCTTTCAGCTGCTTGTGTTGCTTGAAGGAGGACTGTGTTTAAATACTTCAGCAGTCCTTCCTCTGTTTAAAAATTACAATTTTCAAACACTGTACTTGTGCTTCAATAAAAATAGAACCTCTTTATCCTGGGGAAAATCTCAAGGATATTGGTTAAGATTGTGCTTTTCAGGTAGCCAGTTCTGAACAAGATTGTGAAAGACTGCTTTCATCACGCTTGTTGCTTTAAATAGTATCTTTTTGGCAGGCTGTATCCCATGTACACAAGTAGGATTACATGTTTATCTTGCCGATTAGCTAATCTTCAGTGTACAAAACTAGAACTCTATCTTGATTATTATTGTTCCTCTTGTCTAGGTATAAGAACAGGCTTGTGCACTATTGAATATTGTTTAGCTGATCCTAACTTAATAGTGTATGGATATTGGGGGAGAACAGGTGTTTACCTCTAAAATCAACTAACAGGGCTGGATTCTCTGATTACTTTAGGAAAAAAAAGGAAAGAAAATCATTGCTGTGTTAGCAGCTAGATCTGATAATTTGGATGCAGTTTGCGATTGAGCCTCCACATGAGAACAAATATATTGTGTTGGTGTACTCTGTACTACCTTCTTCTCTGACCTTGTCTTAGAAGAGCTGCTTTTGCGTAGGAGTAAGCTCTGGTGACTTTGATAGCCAGTAAGGTTGAACATCCTTTTGTTTATGTCCTTATGTTTTAAGCTTGATTAATAAATTACCTGGTGCATACCATGTGGACATATTTGGACTGACCATCTGATGACCCTAAGCCTTTTGGGTCACTTCTAAACGGAATCCATGTGGAATGCCTACAGTTTTCACAAAGCAGAATTAAATTAGGTTTGAGTGCTAGATGTTAAAATACCTCATGCCTACAGAGGTGGATGGGGAGAAAGCCTCTTTAAGTGTTAAACTCCTGGGAAGAATTGATTCTTAATGTAATAGTGATGATGTCTTTGGAATGTTCCCCAAAAGCTCTTTTGGACCCTGGTTCAGCAGTGGATCATTTAGTCACGTGCTTGTTCTTAACTGGGATGAGCTTGAGCATGTTCTTAAAGCACATGTTGATCTTAAAGATGCACTTAAGCCCTGTGGGATTTCAAGGTAAGCTGTGTCTGACAGCATTGATGGCATGAGTCCTTCATCTTTTATTTTCTGATGTGCTTGTGGGTGGCCGCTTAAATCTGCCAGACAGCCCTCTGTTCCTGAGCTGAAAATTGCCAGAGTCACTTCTATCTAGACTGTCAAACAATTATGTTCTGGAAGCTTTGCATTTTGTAACCACTTAGTGGAGTAGAAGTATTTCTAATGAAACAGTGGACACTGAATATTGTCTCTTTCCTTGTGCCTTCTAGGCTGGTCCTAGGATTTGATCTCTTGGTCTTTGTTTTTGGAAAGTTCCCAGTCGTCTTCTGTACTTGGCTGTGCATGTTCTGTGCCACAGTTTTTGTTCCATACAACCTTTTTGTCTGGTGGGCCCAAGGCTACTACAGTTCCTCCCATCGTGTAATCCGCTCTCTTTTCTATGGGACGTTGTTCACGCTCTTCCAAACAGCTGGGCTTGGATTTGGACCAACCTATATTGCTGTATCATATGCCCTGGCTCCAGCTTCCTGTTTTATTGTAATACTGGAACAGGTAGGTCCTTACCCAGTATCTTTGGATATATTGATTCTTGTTTTCAAAATGGAAAGCATCCTTTTTCATAAATCAAGTGTTGCTTTTATTCTTTAAATTAAGCTGGGGATGTGGATGAGTTTGTCTTTGACTTGAAGACAGACTTACAGGCAGCAAGTCTAATGAGATGAAGTAGGTCGTAAATGTCATTTTGACCTAGGAATCACTTGGGATTTTTACCCTGTATTTAAGATTTTACTGTGGTTTTTTTTCTGAACATACTTCAAGGCTGAAATTCTATTTATTTCTAGTTGTCTTGTGGATGCTAAATGCTTAAAACTAATTTTAAGAACCTATTGTACCATAGTTCACAAGGAAGCTGTAACATCCCTCTTTTTTTTAAAAAAAAAAAAAAAAAAGGCAAGTACATAGTCAACAAGTGGTTCCTGTTTCCCTTTCTGTTCCCAAGAAGCAACTGTCTGTCTTGTGGTCAGAACTTTATTGAAAGTGGAATTTTCTTTTTCAGGGGAAGGAGAGGAAGAGTGCAAGAGTGTGGAGGACTGGTTAGACCATCAGGTTAAAACAGGGATGGTCAGAGATGAGAGTGTAGGCTTAGAGAATTAACTTTGGACTAGTCCTTTTCGTCCTTCAGTGTTAAACAAATAAAAAGCCCTGCTTGGTAGCTGTGGACTATTTATGTGGGGCACCACCTTATTCCAATGTAGTGGTAATTGATGTAGAACACATCTAACTTCAAGGAGTCTGTTTCAAGACTTTGAAACATACTGGCCTATTGAAATGGATAGGGTTTTTTTCCTTCAATTTTAAATTAATATGAAGTGGTTAGTGACTTGCTGGTGTATTCAAAGTCCTTGTGTATGATGTGGTCCTGTGAGTGTAGATGAGATGTGTTTTGACTTTCCTGAGCCGTGATTGTTTTACTGTAGGTTTCATCTTGCAGTGTTTTAAATTCATGTCAGTTAAACAGGCTTGTGGGCAGAGGAAGCAGCCCTTTCCTTGTGAAAGAGGTAGTAAATTGGAGAGAAACCAGGATGTTGAAGGTGTTGCCTTAAAAATGCTTGATTCGGTCTTTATTGGGAAGTTGGGAAAGTGAGAGTATTAAACTGACTTTCTGTTTGTCTTACAGGTTCGTCTTGTTATGAAGGCTCATTCATTCATCCGGGAGAATGTACCCAGAGTCCTAGCCTCTGTAAAGGACAAGTCCAGTGAGTAACTTGCCCTGCTTTTTTTTTGACAGCAGTACATAACCAGCTCTTATTTTCCCTCCATTGCTTTGAGCTGCCGTCATGAATTGGAGAGGTAGGATTTGAATGGGTGGCCTTAGATGGGGAGGTCACAAGGCTCTAGGCTGGCATTTTGCATCACAATTTCAGCCTGAACCTTTCGATTTGGTATTAGGCAATGAGCTAGACTGTTCAGGTGTAAGTAATCTCTGTATTTTGAAGTCTTTCTTCAACAGGACTCCTTGTTTCTGCTTTTAGGAGCAAAAGGTGTTTAGAGGCTGCCTGCACACCTCCAGTTCAGTGCTCTAGTTGAAATGACAGCAACTGTAGAAGCACAGAAGCTCTTTCAGCAAGGCGTGCTAGAGCTGAACATGAACCCGCATGTTGATGCAGGCGTTACAGTTTCATCTTACCTAGGAAGAAAGGAAATGTGATATCAAGGTGTTAGCACTGTGCGACATGTTAGTCAGTTGTTAACTGTGCTTCGTGGCAGGGTAATTCCATCTGATAGGTCTAGTTTGTCGTATTCTCTGCAAATCCCATGCCTTTAGTTCCAGACTGAGGGTTTTTTTTGAGGTGATAAGGGTTCTATGTTGTGAAAGGGTACTGGGGAAAATGAACTGTCAGTAAGAAAAAAACCATACAATGTCTTTTTTTTTTTATTTCCCACTCTTCCAGGCACAGTACCTATTCCCAGAATTTCTCAATACCTGTACTTCCTTTTTGCTCCCACCCTCATCTACAGAGACAACTATCCCAGGTAATGTGAGCAACACTAATAGAACATTAGTCTAAAAACTGAAGCCAACATTAAGCATCCCTGGATGTAATCTATTCAATTTAAGAGTTAGAGATTTCATAAAGATGTAGTTAAGTCAGTAACCTGGCGAGGTTTGGTCATGAAAACTCACTCTAATGCTAATAGTATTTTGACTTTACTGTTTGGGTTTTATTTCTTTGGGCAGTACACTTGAAGTGAAACAAATTAAGAACTTGCTACTGAATATTTTGTGATACACAGTTCCTGCAGTAGGCTTGTGTGTTGTTTTACATGGTGCTAATAAGCAGCCCTGTCTCTTGAGTTTGAAGAGGTAGGCTGAAGCCTTTAAAACTGGGAACTCCCAAACTTTTCTGTACTTTTCTGGGTTGCACTTTGACAGTGTCAAGTCAGCAGTCCTTTACGTGATTATCAGGCAGATCACCACCTCCTACGTAATTGCATAATGCTGCCTTCCAGATACTTTTCCATTTATGGAATTGCCATAGTTGTCCTGCTGTGTTTGAAAGTGAAGCACCAGCAATTTGGGCAGACATCTTTTGGATGCCAGGAGATTAAGAACTCTGGAATTCTAAACCCAGATTTTTTCAGAGTGTAATTCAGTAAAGTGAGCAACTGAAAGGAGGTGTTTGCTGCTTTGGGGTCCTATTTAGATATGATATTATGGTGTTTTTTTTCCTAGGAATCCCATGATAAGATGGGGTTATGTGGCTACTAAGTTTGCACAGGTGAGTAGTTCAACTTTCTGAAGAATGCACTTTCAGATATTGTCTAAACTGTATTGCTAAACAGTTCTCCCTTTCATTAAATCACTGTTTACTTGGTGTGGGCTTAACAGAAATGAATACTTTTTAGTGACTAAAAAAAGAAACGGTGATCTTGCTGTAGTAATGATTGTGTCAAAGAAAAAATAATCCTTGCTTAAACAAGCCTTTAGACTCCATTTCATATAAACAAAAGCTGTATGTGCGTGTGTGTGGAGCGCAATATCCGTGCTTTGGTGCTCTTTCTTTACACTGATGCTGTATTGTACTGTACTGGCACAGCTACCTGTCTGCAGATATTCAGACCAATTTTGAAATAATGAGGCCTGGAGTCCAAATCTTCAGTGCTTATTTGAGCTTAAGGTTGACCTGATCTTCACATTTCTTGACGTGAGCTTCAATAGCTTCTTGTGGATGTGTTTCCAAGTAATGGTTTTGCATGGAATAGCATGCATTCATGTTTTAAAAAGCAAAACAATTTTTAAAAAAGAAAAAGGAAAAAACAAAGCATGAAAAAGCCTTTGACTGCTTGCTCTTTCACAAAAGAGAGTAACAAAGCGCACACCTGGCTTACAGCAGTCAGAGTATTTAAAGCAGTGGCTTGCATTTTGACCTCAACTTCCAGAACATGGATTCATGAGCTAGAGAAGTGCTGAGGTGGTTTGGCCTGTAAACATCTCCTTTGGGCTAAAAGAAAAGTAAGCTTTAATACTAGATTTAAGTACAGTAAATACTTTTCAATTATTTCTGCCCTTGTCTTGGACCTAGATCACAGGATACTTTCCCCACTTACTTTGGCATTGGCACAAATCTTTTGTGTCCTAACTTCTAAGTTGATGTAACTAGGAGAAATTTTTGCAGCTGCTGTAGTAGAAAAGACAAGTTGATTTTGCTCCTGGCTGTCAATGTGGTACAGAGATGGCTGTGGCTTACTTTCTGCCTGGACCCTTAGGGAAGTTTATTAGCAGCAATCTAAAATAAATTATTTTGACTTATGTTGGCAGCTGCTGTTACTCTCCTAGAGATGTCAAGGGGTGGTGTGTTAATTGTGCATTTCTCTTATGGAGTCCAACTTTTGGTTTTTGTTCCAGGTGCTTGGTTCACTTTTCTATGCCTACTACATCTTTGTGAGACTCTGCATTCCTCAGTTTCGCAACAGTAGTCAAGAAACCTTCAATCTTCGAGGGCTGGTCCTCTGCATCTTCAACTCCATTCTGCCAGGTAAGACCCAGATTCATGAGTGATTATAGAAGAAGTGGAAAAGAGGGGAAGTGCTTCATATGAGATGCATTCGTGATAGGCAAAGATCAGTAAAGGAGATCTTGTGGGCAGACTTCAGCATTATGGTGTTAAACTTTAGAGTCAGCAACACGAAAGAAAAGCTTGGATTTTAATGTAATTGTCTTCTAAGTCAGGTTCTATGCTTTGTGGCAAATTTGCTATTGCCTGCTGGGTAAGCATGGCGAGAAATTGAAATGCTTTTTCTCTTTTGTATAGGTAGCACAAAGCTTATCTGTGTCAGTGCCTGTAAGAACAGTCTTGACTGCATCACATGTTCTTGCTTATAGCTGAGAAAAAACACTGCAAAACTGTCTGAATCTACCTTGTTTCTAGGTGTACTGATTCTCTTCCTGGTTTTCTTTGCGTTCCTTCACTGTTGGCTTAATGCGTTTGCTGAGATGCTGCGCTTTGCAGATAGGATGTTCTACAAGGTAAGAAGCAGGAGTTATAGTTTATAAAAGCAAGGATTATAAAGCTTCTAAAATACATTTTCCTAATGAAAAGGAAAGAATAGGAAACTGAAGATTGTTTTACCAAACAAAACATCTGTGGGTTTTTGCTTGCTTATGCTGTTAGGGCTTAAGTTTGTTGCCGTGCTGTAGAATAGATCTGACTTCTACTTGGCAGTCTGAATTGGTTTTAAGGTAATATACCCTGTGCACAAACAGAACTAGCCACCAGACCTACCCAATAGCTCTGTTGGCACTCTTTTTAATCTTTTATCATCTCAGCCACTGCAGTTTGGGATAAAACCAAAATTTGATGTACAGAATAGAACATTGAAGGTATAATGGAATGCATTATTTCAGTGCAATTTATATTAGCTTGGTATTATTCTGATCAATATCCCAGAAAAAACCTGTAGAATGTTTTATGCTTAATTAAATTTATACTCTTTCAACTGTGCTTTCAGGACTGGTGGAATTCCACTTCCTATGCAAACTACTACCGAACCTGGAATGTGGTAGTACATGACTGGCTCTATTACTATGCCTACAGGGACTTCCTTTGGGTGTGTAACAAGCACATGTATTCTTTTTGTTAATTAAACATTTAACCACCAAGCAAGACAGTACATTTGTCAAGATGCAGCATCACTGTCCATTGAGAAGCACGAAAATGCCTTGCCTTAGCTGTTGTGGGTAGCCACTGTGCTTTTTAGAGATCTGTTGCTCATTTCCAAGTCCTTAATGTGTGCAAAATGTGGGCCTGACATGTAGGAGTGTAAGGACTGACTCAACAGTCTGAACTCATGTTGTACTATTTTGATGAGCTATGGTAGATACTTCATGTGTGGGCTCAACCCAAGTGCTTATGCAGGAGACCAGAAATATGCCTAAAAAAGCCCATCTAAAATATAAGGTACTCTGTGAAGCACTTAGTATTTCATGTATGCCTCTTGGCTGGACCAGGCACTTCTTAGCTCAGGTAAAGAAAAACAACAAAAACCCGGAGTAGCTTATAATACTTGGTATTCTTCTCTCTTCCAGTTTTTTGGTAAGAAGTTCAAAGCAGCAGCTATGCTATCTGTCTTTACAGTATCAGCTGCTGTGCATGAATATGTTCTGAGCATCTGCTTTGGTTACTGCTATCCAGTTCTCTTTTGCCTGTTTACGTGCTTTGGAGGTAAGTTCCCAGGAGGCAGTATATGAGTGGGTTGTGGCTTTTGTGAGTTGGGGTTTTTTTGTTAAAAAAAAAAAAAGGATGCTTTGCTCTTCTGATGCCAGTTACCCTTTGAGCACTAATGCACGGAACTGTTTCTTTTCTAAGAGTTGCAATTGTGGGTCCAAACTTTGTGAATGGATTTTTGCAGCCAAGTAGCTCAATAGATATATGTATACACACAGTGGGTTTGCAGGCTTGGGACTTAGATGAGCAAGGTATGGATGGGGAGGAAGAGAGAGAGGCTGCTGTTCATGTGACACTGTACGTATTAAAATAGCACTGCTTCCTGTTTGCCAAGTCTTAGTTGAATTGCTGTATGTCAGCAGACTGGAAGTCTTCCTCTTTAAAGTCATAGTATAAAACAAGTATTACTTTGCTACTGCAGTGAGGAAGAGAGGCCCTTTAGAAGTTAAAGCTCTTGCATTTTGTTTTGGGTTTTGAGTTCAAACAAGTTACAGGGGTCTAATAAACTCTAGGCCACCTCTGCCAGCATGTTTTGGTCACCAGCATAACACAAACAGCATTGATCCCCAGAGGCTTATAGCTGGGCCAGCTTGTTCGCAGACTTATTAGAAGTAAATGTCAGAATCAACTCAGTATTTGCTCTACTGCCAGCCATAATCAGATTTTCTTGCACTATACTAACCTCACAGATCAGCCTTGTTGCTCCAGAGATGAAGTGAAGGGAGTGAAAGATTCAGTTGGTCTTTGATTCTTTAATCCTGAATTTGTTTCTGAAAGATGTTTCTTGTTTCACCTCTTTCCAGTGGTCTTCAACTTCATCCTTAATGACCGTCGGAAAGGGCCTATCTGGAATGTGATCATGTGGACATCCCTCTTCCTGGGCCAAGGCGTCATCATTTGCCTCTACAGCCAGGAGTGGTATGCCCGCCAGTACTGCCCTGTAGAAAATGTGAGTGACTGGCCTTTCCTGTGGGATAACTGACCATACAAGTGACTTATCCTTTCTTATTGTGGAGACAGGGCAGAAGTTTAATGGCATGAGCCTTTCTGGCAATGTGCTGTATCAGTTCATTAGGAATTATATAGTCTAGAAACTAGACAATCTAGGAAAGCTTTTTCTAACAAAAGTGCTTTTGTTAGTGCTCTTTCTATGCTGATAGTATTTCACTACTTGAAACTGAGGGTGGTTTTCCCACATTTCTGAGGGTATAAGCCACTACTTGACAGTACGCTAGGCCATTCAAGCTCTGTGAATGGAAGTGCAGCACTGGGCCAATGAGGTCAGGAGGAACTTTTCTAGGTCCACAAAAACTGAGCCTGTTGTGCCTCTCCCAGGCCAGAGTGGGTGGCAGTGAGAATTGGTTGGCTATAAATGATCAGTTTGGTGTTTTGTTGGTGTTACTTTCTCTGCCTTAAATCTCATTTTCTTGGTACCAGATTCTGTTCTACATAAAACTTCTTGCTGTCCTAATTGATTTCAGTTTTAACCAAAGGTATCCTCAGGCAAACTCTTATTTTAAGTTTGATTCTTCTCAGTTAAGAGTTTGCCATCCTAAATGACAGGCTTCTTGACGCAATATGCTACTAGACACAGCATTTACCAGATGTATCAGAACTGGGGTTAAGGTGGATGGCAGGCAAACAGCTTGTGACTGTATCTGCACTTCCACAGGCTGTTTAGTGAGGATAAGAATAGGGTTGCAGGATGTGAAAATGTGGTTTGCTCTTTCCTGTTGGGGAAGTTTGACTTCAGCAGACCATACCATAGCTGGTGCTGTTTGCCTGTGACTAACTTACTGCCTCTCCATGTTTTGCAGCCCACGTTCCTGGACTACTTAAAACCACGCTCATGGTCATGTCATATGAAGATGTAAAAATGGTATGCTCTGGCCATGTCATCGCAGAAAATCAGAGCTGTCCTCCAAGTATTTGGACCAATGACTTAACTCACTACGGACTTTTTCTAAGGGAAGTTGTGCCTCCTGATTATTGGGGAGAAACTATAATTTTTTTTAAACATCACTGAGGCAAACCAGTTGACCTGGATTGCAACAGGCTTCATAGGCAACATCTATTATGTGCTGTCCCACTTTGAGCCATTTCCATGCCAGTAAAACATTGAGCTGAAGGTGGAGTCTACTGGAATCCTACTCATCCAGGGGTCCCCCCAAGTTGCTGCTCTTCTGGACAGTAGACAGTCTAGTCAGATTTGCTAGTAGCTCATTGTTGGCGTCCGTCCATCCTCCTTAGCCATCCCTTTGCAATTTTTTTTCTTCTTTTGGTGGTAATGGGGTGTCTACAAAACTTCTGTTCTTTGTGATCCTGTCTGCTGCTATGATGCAGACAAGTGGCAGAGCAACAGAGTATTTGCTCCTTGCTCTGAAGATAGCCAAAGTATTCCTGGATGGCTTTGAACTGTGTTCTATGTATGTTGGCTGCCTACAGATTTAAAATGGGCAGAGGAAGGGGAGTTTGTCAGTTTATTTGTGGCTGCATTGGAGAATCAGGGCACAGTGTGTGCATTCTTTATATGACTCTTTACGTGAAAATTTGTTTTCTCTGTATTCATTTAGTTCCCAACTGACTTACAGCATTTTTTTTTCTGAAGGCCCTTGTGACTTGAGGACTAGTTTTTCTTCTAGCTCTTCCTTTCCAGATAATCAATTCTCTTAATATAATTAACTTGTAAAAGAGCTTTTGCTTTTATTTGGCAGGTGCTTTAAGATATACAAGTTGTTAAGACTTTCTTTAGTGCAAAAGATTTGAAATACTATGACTGAAGTGTAAGAAAATGCAGTCAACTTTACAGGTACATAGCACATTTTCATCTGAAATGGCTACGTGCAGTTCAATATGCCTGCACATCTTGGTGCCTCTCGCCAACATGTGTTGTAGCAGCTTCTAACAGTGTTGGTGGGAAATGAGGGTTGACCCAGTGGCTGGTGTCAGAGCTGCTTTTTCATCTGCCTGTCTGCTCTTATGCCAGTGGGGACTTCAGGTGAAGACTAGTTTCCTAGGTATTGCCCTCTTTCTTCTGAAGAGGTAGGGCTTCCTCCCATAGGCACTGATAAAGGGAGAAGCTTTATGTGAATTTGGTGTTTCAATATTTATTAATTAGGCGGGGTCCCTTCAGTTTCCTTGTTCTGTCAGATGCTAAGCACAAAAGGGAGCTTACATAATATTTGGGTATGCATCTCCCCAGTTTTACTGGAACTGCAGCATCCATTATTGGAGAGGGGAGGGTCATGATGGAGGTACCTTAACTTCCGTCACAGGGATTTCTGAATTACTCAAATGTTCTTTATTGGTACTTCTTGGTAACAGCTTTTCCTTACTGACCTGCCTAGATACAGAATACCAGCAGTACTGGAACTGTTGATAGACTTGTCTCCCACTTACAACTATCTTTTGGGCTTCTGTTTTTACTAACCTGAGTCAAAAGTTATTTCATGAAAGCTAGCTGATACTTAAACTCTTCCAGGTTTTCAGCTTAGAGAAAGAAGGAATCCTGCCCTTCAGAAAATACATTGTGTCAGGTCAAACTTGCCAAATACAGTGTTCGCATATGTGGTTCTCCTCTGAAAATATCTCCTACTAGAAATTGTTTGTTGAAACAGTTGGGTTAATTTCAGAGGAAGGCGTTCATGTATATACTCAGACTTGGCAGTATTAGTATATAAAATTCTGAGAATGAAATGGATTACTTTATCCTCATTCAGTTTGATTAATCCTAAATCTTTCACTGTACCTTTTGTGGTGGGAGGAAGGGACAGAAATGCTGGAGCAACTAAGCTTCCTTTTTGGAAAAACAACCAGAAAATAAACAAAAAATCCCACCCTTTGGCCAAACTGCTTTGTCAGCTGCTTAGTATAGGATGAAACTCAGTCCAGTACTACTTAGTTGTGGTGCTCAAAACACTTATGTACAGCTGTAATTGCACTCAAACAGGGTGTGAGGGATTAGGGTCTCGATTTGTCGTCTTGATGCATGTGTCGGGTCTTGCTACTGCTGTCAGTGTTCTCAAAAGGAGATCAAATCATGGTACTTTGTGCCAAGTTTTGGTGTTTCCCTTGCAGCTGGCACTGTCATATTCCTAATGAATAATATCAGCATTTACTGTGTCAGCATCCTCGGTGCTTGAAGCCTGAGGGCTCGAGCATCTGGCAAGAAAAAGGCAACCAGAAAGGGATGCTCAGCTGTTGGAACTAGTCTTAGTTTTTGACAGGTTGAGGCTTTTAGCCTTGTAGATCAAGGCATCTGGCAACTGTGCTGTCCAGGTGTTAACAATTGGGATTACTTTAAATTTCATGTTTGGTTTTTTTTTAATTGCCTTTGAATGTGGGCTTATTTTCATATTTCTCAAGAGTATTGGAGGGCAAATACTAAGTCTTTTGCACATTGCTTGTTTAATTAGAGTCGATTATACCATGTTTGGGGTTTTTTAGGCTGTGAGTGCCAGAGCTAGCAGTATGGTGTTCTGGACAATAATGAGGATGCTGAGGTTCACAACCTGCCCTTTACAAGTTCTTAATAGTAATATATACTGTTTTCTGTGGTTCTTTCCAACACAAGAATTGTGCAGCTTGTGTCCAAGGTAACTCCCTCAGTTCTGAGGTGGGAAGCCTCCAGCTTTTGAGTGTCAACCTGTCCAGCTGCAGCTCCTTGCTCAATAACATCACAAAAATCAGTATTAGTATGGTGAAATGTGTCCTGGTTTTCATGCAGGTGACAGCTTGTTCTCAGGAAGGCTGAACCTGTGCAGAGTCTTCATGCCTAGTATGTCCTTTCTGTTGGGGTATTTAGTTTCCAGCCTTCAGAGCTGAAGCAGTCCTGCCTCTGAGCTGCTAACTGTATGCTATCCCATGACAGCTGTCCGAGTAAGGCATATGCTGCATGCTGTGGTCAGAGGGGGGCAGGAAATCCTGATGTATTGTTTTTTAATACAAAATAGCATGGATTACCTGAATCAAGCCACTTGCTAAAGGAAAATTGAACTGTTTGAGCTCACACTTTCTGAATGTAGATGGGCTGGAAGGACAGTGGTCCAGCATAAGTTTGAGTAAGCCCATATGCTCTGTGGCATCAGGGTGATGAACCAGCTCCCCGCAGTACCTCCGAGCCAGCCGAGTTCAGCCTTGAGCCAGCCAAGTTCAGCCTCGTCTCTTCTCCCCGTGCTTGCAGCCGGGGTGAGAAGCCATCACTGCCCTTCCGCCATGGGAGGGGAGAGCTGCACAGCAGAGGGTGGCCCAGCAGCTGCCACGCACTGCTGCCAGCCCCAGCACCAGTGGTTCCCTGTATGCAACCTGTACTGTGTTCTGTCACGCGGAAGACCTGTTTATAATCTACTGTATTACAGCAGTTGAAATATATTTTGCTATTAGGGGAGGAAAAAAAAAATCTTCTTGGCCTGTTTCTTTCTTCTCTAAGGCTCGT
>JANZLQ010000095.1:32925418-32948362 GCA_026212715.1 Elanus axillaris
GGGAGGCGCGGGCTGGCAGGTATGGGGAGGGGTGGCCTTCTGCTGCTCCCCATACCGGGAGGGGGGAGCTGGCCTACCTTGGGGGTCTGGGGGGCTGCAAGCCCGTGGGTGTGACATCGCCTGAGGCTGCCTGTGCCTGCGGCTCTGGGGAGTCCCTGGCACTGCTGCCAGCCCTCCTGGGTGGGGCTGCAAGTCTCTGCCTTTCCAGGGCTAAGGAAGGGAGAGGGATGGAGACAGCCGTGCTGTGGCAGACCCAGGCCTGGTGGTATGAGGCAAGACCACTGGAGGGTAGGGAGGAGATTGCCTTGGCTGGGTGTGTAGGAAGAAACTTTTTACACAAGCCCTTCCAGAGGTCTTAAAAAGAAGCAGGCGATGTCAGAGCTAAATACCATCTGAGAAGGATTGTTGGGGTTTTATAAGCTGCGTATCAGCTGTCACATCTCTGTGAGAGGAAAGGATGTCCTTGGAAGTGCTGGAGAGGAGCCCAGGGAAGGAGTTGATTCCTCTTGGAACAGACGAGAGTTTCTAACCTCTCCCCATTTAATGCATATTAAATTGGAGCAACGGCCAAATGTATATCATGTTGGTGATTTTTGCCTTTATTTGGGGCCTGAAAAGGTTTTGTGTGCCAAGGACTTAATGTGATATCTTCCAGCTGTGTACCAGATGCTCTAAAGTCAAGTCTTGTCTGTGTCCTTGAACTGTAGCTGCTACAGAACAGTGCCATTAATCTTCCCATCCTTTCTGGTAGGAATATCATGTACTGCCAGAGCTGTTAAAGGGGGAAAAAAAAAGTTCCCTTCTGTCAGAACTTTTTAGCATATTCTTGTATTTTCTTTCCAAGAAACCATATACACAGCAAGACAAGAAACTACCTGGCAGGATTACTCCTAGATTATACCTACACCCACAAACACATATCTTAAGGCAAAGAAATGTGGTTAACCTAATTAGAAACCACAGTACATAAGGATACAGCTGATGAGGAGGCCAGAAAATTTTAATACCAGGAGCACTTTATAAAGAACAATATATATTGGCAAGGCTAATGGGGGGGGGAAGAAGGCTTCAGATGAGAATTCATGGAGATTACATAACTAATGTAAATATATTTTTTTCATTAGTAAGATATTGCTAAGAAGAAAAAGTGGTAAGATTAATAATTGGAGACATAATTAAATCTCTGGGCCAGTGAAATGTATAAAAAAAGCAGTTGTTCTTAATGCAGTTTGTAGATGGAAAAACAAGCACCCCTATGGAGGATGTAGCAAAGCATCAGGGGCTTCTTCCTAATGGATGTACCTGGTGACAGGCCACAAGGGTTTGGGTTTTTTCCACAATAAATAACAAAATAAGCTGTTAACCCTGTGAAGGTATGAATGTGGGTTTAACTCTGTTTCCAGATTGCTCATTACTGCAAATTTCTTTGGCTAAGAGTTAAAGTAAATTAAACATTCACCATGCCCACAACTGGAGCGCCAGTTCCTGGACCAAAAGCCAATGGGAGGAAACAGAGCAGTGCCCCATGGGCAGGCTCGGTCGGCAAGGACCGGTCAGGTAGGGCTGGGCTGGAGCCTGTGGGGGGTTTACATCCAACTCTTAGTCCTTCCAGCTTTCCTTTAACAGTGGGATGCTTCTCTGCATTAAGTTTTGCCTTTATTTAGGCTGATATTTTAGGGTGTTAGTATCTTTGCAGAAAGCTGACTGCTAGCAACCCACAAGAAGGGAAATGGCTTTACAGAAAGCTTGGTGACAGCTTGGTGCAGTCATGCAACCAGTGCTTTATCTCTCGTGGTTAGAAAGTAACTGTTGTTCTAGGCTTCACTGAAGATCTAACTGCTAAACATGGGATTAGCTGCTGTGTTTTAGGTCCTGTTTTGGGGTAAGGGAGCAGGGATCTTGTCATGGTTTTTTCTATGCCATGTATTTTATCATCAATTTTACTTTCTCTTTCACCAGCAGAATAAATGCTGTTGAAAGGGTTCTGACATGCTATTTTTCAGGCGTCCCCAAGCTGAGGAGGGGTACCTCAAGGATGCTTGACCACAGCAGGCCTGTTTCTTCCTCCCTGGAGCATAGTTTTGTTCCAGAAGAGGTTTTCCAAAGCCTGACCTGTGCCAGCAGTTCTCTCTACAGCCCAGAGTACTTGCAGTCCCCACAAACCACCAAAACCCCAATGGGCTTCAGGGTGGGTGTGTTTCCATCTCCTGCCATTTTCCATCCAGAATTGTCTCTTCATGGGGGGTGCATGTTCATTCCCTGGGCAAAAAGAAAGTTTGCTGACCTCCTAAGATAAATTTATCTTACATTGTGTCACTTTTCTGACTGTGCCATTTGACACAGATCCAAAGTGCTGCCTTCCAGTCCCTGCAAAACATGCTTGCACCCTGGTTGGTGCTGCTGTGAAGCCCTTGCCGAAGCTGTTTTGTCTACACCAATTTCTTTAGCCCCAAGACAGAAATAATGACGCGGAGCTTGTTTAGGCAGCCACCCTGACCTTTCCCACTCCTTGGCATGTTTCTCACTGAGAAGTGACAGCCACATGTGCCTTGTCTGCAGGGCTGCCTGCAAACCCCAGATCAGCTTTGGCATTATCCTAATCGTCGAAGCAAGTTCAGACACCTGACAGACCACCCTGTCAGTTTGATGGACGCTGGAAGGTAAGCAAAGAAGGATAAGGAGCCCAGGGCAATGGAAGGATGTTGGAGCTGGGAAGGCAAAGCTAGATCTCTCCCTTGGTCTTTTTTTTTTTTTTTTTTTTTTTTTTTTTTTTTATGATAGGTGGCTGTGCTGCCTAATGTGGCTGGATGAATGGACCAGCTGTCCCATCTGAGTTCAGGCTGGAGAGATTTGAGGGAAAAATGTTTTGGGAATAATAAATAAAAGAGTTGCTAAATCAGCAATTCTTGGAACCATCCCTTCAAATTATGCTAGGATCACAGGGATGCTCTGTGATCCATGATTAAGAAAAGAAGCTCTTCTGGCTTTAATGGACTTAGCAGGGAATAGCTTTACACTTCTTTGTAAATAAGCGATGCTTAATGGCTCTAGAAAGCAAAAAATGTTTTGCTCTTTATTGGATGTTGGATATGTATGTGATAGGGTGTTGGCAGCAGATGTGAAAAAGGGATAGACAATGTGAGGTTAATCTGCCTAAAAACCATAATCTCATCTGTCTTTTTTGGCCCAGGGGAGGGAGTCCTGGCCATAAGCCTGGCCTCAGGCTGAGTGGGACAAACCTGCATGTGGTTTAGGCCAGCAGTAAGGGAACAGTGGGTTGCCTTCAGGGTGAGTCAGTGAACAAGTTCTTCCCCCGTTTCAGGAATGCCTCTTACCTCTGTGACACTGCAACTGGTCAAAAAGCTAAGAAAGCAATGACTGGTAGAAGCTCTTTTTCTGAGGGTCGTCAGGACCAGAGAGGGAGCCGTGGTACCATCCTCCATACTCCTGTGAGTGCTGCTGTTTGGGTGGTTTGCTGTGTGTGTCTCTAGCTGGGAGAAGGAATGTCCTCATACGCATGTCCCTGTGTTACCCTGATCCTAAAAACTCATCAGGTCTCCTTGCACCTCCAGCCCCCTGACTTCCCTACTGCAGTTCCGTGTTAGCCATTTCAATCTGCTTTCAGACATAGATTGTTTCTGTTGGGCTCTGGATGCATGGAGTAGGAAAGGGAGAAATAGTGTGAAAAGCTGCTGCATGAGCTTCAGTCTCCCAACTGCCAAACCTGTGTCCTCTGGGAAGGAACTGGGAGTCTGTGCGTGTCTTTTATGCTGACATTTCATGACGTCTCCCTTTCCATCCTTAGCGAGCAAGCCTAGCAGATAGTCTGGTCTCCAAGGAATTTCACATTGTGAAGAACAGGGGAGTTTTGCCCTTGAAGTACTTTGATGAGCGAGTACTTTCTGGTTTGTCCTCAACTGTTCAGAGCAGGGGGATAAAGTGATGAGAGGCTGAGGATGCTACCCAAATACATCCCTTGCCATTGGGAAGGGGAGAGTATAAAAGGGGTGGTTGTGCAAATCCCATGCTAGTGACCAGGCTGCACTTAACCCTGCAGAGCAAGGTGGCCCTCCTTTTCTTTGTCCCTGCTGCTCTGGGGTGGCTAACAGAGACTCTCCTGTACACTCGTACTGCTTCTCAGGGGGATTTCAGTACTTGGGCATGAATGTAGAAGCTGAAGTCTGGTTTGATCCCTTGAGGCAACTTTTGGAAGTTTTTTTGCTGCTGCTTTTTTTTTTTAGTTTTGTTCAGTTTCTCTGTTTTTCTTTTAGAATTACATTGCGCCACAAAGTTGGGCAGGCTCCCGGTAGCTCTTACTCTCACTTACTCTTACTTTATGTTTGTATAGACCTGCTAGCATCTTTTCAGGCTGTGAGTTTTGAATTGAGTTTACTAAGCCTTGCCCAAAAAAGGCTACTGGGACTCCCCTTGATATCTGCAGACAACTTAATAAATTTTAGGGAGGTTCTTTCTCATTGTTCAAGGATTAAAATACTAAGACTAGGAGTGAAATCCTCACAGCTTCTTTGCCAACATGATATAACAGAACATTATCTTACTATTTCAATGCTGTCCTGTGATCAGCCTTTGGGTAGCTGTGATGTGGATATGTGGAGCTTTTCTGGCCCCACCAGTAACTTTTAAACCCATTGGTCGCTTCTTAGCCAAGTACCATGAGAGGTCTTAAAGGGAGAAGGTTCCTACAACATTTCTGTCATTAGTGGCAAGAAGAAGGAGCTCCAGCCAGGGGAACAGCTGCAGGAGGTCCTATTCTCACATTTGGCTCCGGATGCTCCCACTGAAGAGTGACTCTGTAAGAGCCTTCTCTGCCTCTCCAACCTTCATCAGCTTGTACAAGAGACAAAGAGATTGAAGGAGAGTGTGGGATCCTTTAGCTATCACTGGAAGGATTGCTGTGTAATTGAGTTCTAACATTTGCGTTCGTTTCAGTAAATACACAACGCTGCTTGAAGATCGTGAAAAGAAACTACAGCTGTTCCCATCCATGTACGTACCATCCTGCATGAAGTTGTTGTTGGAAAAAAAACGGCTGTTTGAATTTCATTTCCTGGGAAAATATCATAATATGCTATATAAAGTAATGATGTATCTCTTTCTGGTCTGTCAGGAAACCTTCTGGGAGGTTAGAGGTCATCCAGCTGATGGAGGTGATGGACAGCATGTTGGAAAATGCTGGAGTAGATAAGCTAATCAGAGTAACAGGACCTTCACAAGTGGATAACTCGCTTGTACCTGGATAACTTTCTTGTACCCAGAAAAATAACATCTTGTTTCCCTGCTGTTTATCCCTGTTGTGCTTAAGGTGCCTGCTAGAAGCTAGTTTCTGCCTAAGCCAGCTGTCTGTAGGTCCCGTAATAACCATGGGTATACTCTCCTGAGCATCTCTTCATCTTTGTCTGATCCACAAAGAACAGTTAGCTTGCTGGTGTATGAAGTTACATTTCTGGCAAAAATTCTAGAAACAAATGCATTTGGCATAATTACTATGGAGGAATGAACACAGTAGCTGACTCATCTCTTCATTGGGATTTAGGCTGCTGTGTTACAAAATGGGCCACTGGAAACCTTCATATACCTAAAAAGCAGATGTCAAAGAACCTTGCTTTGCCTTATTTTCTGTTATTCCTGTATGGTGATGGGGAAGGATTTTTGAAAAGTGTAGAGCATTGCCTCAGCAGGAACTCCAGATGGAACTAGCAGAGAAGCTCCCATGGATGTTGACGGGAGGGTAGTCAGGATAGTGCATAACATGTTTGACAACGAACCTGTGAATGTATGCAGGATGGCTCTCTCCCTTCCCCTTTCTACCTTTAGTAGTGTTTTTTCCTCAAAGGGAAGCCTGCTTCAGAAGTAATGAGAGATTTGTCCTAACCTTTTGTTAGAGGAATAGGCTGGCCAGGCTGCACAAGTCTGTGACTTTTCTTGCCTGTTTTGCCAGCTGCACAACATGCTGGAGCTGGTGAAGGCAGAGCAGAACATCTACAACATCATTTTCCATGAGCTGATTCAGCAGGTCAGCGTGGACTGCGTGGAGACAGGACAGCTGCTTTCAAAGCTCAGGTCGTTAGCCAACCCTTAATCCCCCTCTTGATTTATGGCAGTGTCCTCTCAGGAGTAGCATTAGCTATTGCAGATCGTCCCTGATGTTCTTGCCCAGCAAAGCTAGCCCGTTGAGTTGTAATTGGCATGGGGGCTGATGTCAGGAGTGGAATAGGATTTCCCCGCCTAGTTAACAATTCTTTGGCTAATGAGCCTCTGTTACATAACCTGGAGCTTGAAGTCGGTGGCACTGTCACCACACTTGACAGCATGGGCACCTTATTGGTGTAACATTCAGTGGAAGTTTTCATGCAGAATAGCTGGTACTTCCCGCACGGCTAGGTTTCCCATGCTCAGATTACAACTATTTGTGGCAATTAAATTGTTCTAGAGTGTTTAAAATCCCCAGTCCAAACACTCAAAAGATTGCCTTCTAGATAGCTGCCTGTGCTGTGAAAGGAAAGGGTCTTCAGATGGTGTAAGAGAGATCTGCACTTTCAGGTAAATACCCTTTTTTACTCATTTTACTTGCAGACAGAGGTATGTGGGTGTCCTGGAGCGGATTCCTGAACAGATGAAGACCCTCTACAAAAAAATGAGGGCACAGCGGTTGGTCGACAGACATACTACAGAAGAACTACTCTGTTTTAAAGAATCTGTTGGACATCTGGCCAGGTCTGAATTCTGCCTGATCCTAAGAAATTATCTCTATGCCCTAGGCTTAGTCCATTGATTTTGTTTGGTTTTCTAATCTTCCTCCCATAGGAGCAGGAAGACAGTGTTATGATTTGAAGCAGAGCTACAGGAACCACACTTGAGCCTCGTCTTGCTCTCACTGCACCCTCTTAGTGCCAAATGTCAAAGCCACCTCCTTTCCTTAGCGCACTGGAGGTTCATTGGTGGGGGACTGCAGAAAGGGATTGTTGGAGCAATGTGCGTGCACTGGAAGAGGAGGTCTTCAAGATGCCTTCCACCTGTACAATCAGATGATTCTGTTGGAGGAAGAGAGCCCTGCATGATAGTGTAGGGCCCGCCAGTCTGTGCTTGCCAGAGTAGAGACCTTTGGGTTGGGCTAAGTTGCATTAAGACCATTCCCTGCTGTTTCAGTGAGCTGTGTGAGGTACGAGACCATGACCACAACGTGACCAAAGAAGCAGAAGAAGCTCAAGAGGAGCTAGTTGCAGCCATGCAGGAGGCCAAGGTGAATGCAAAGTAAGTCACTTTTGAAGTTGAGTTTGGGAGATTTCTGCAGTGTGCTGGTATCGTTTTCTTGGGGTTGTTGGGAAGAAGAGATGAGGACTGATTTCCTTCTGGGGAAGAGAACTTGGCTGTTTATGTCAAATGCTGTTATTTTGCTATAAATCCTAAACTCATGAAAAGACTTGAAAGCTGTTCAAAACTTTTCTAGGTTAAAGACATGAAAGTTGCATTTCTTGCTCAGGTGCTGGTATTTCCTTTTCTTCACCCCATATTCACAGCTGGTGAGCTCTTCATAGTCTAGCAGAGCCTGCAGATCTGAGCTTCTGAAGGCCTGTGGATGTCCTCAGATACCTAAGAAATTGAGGATTTAGGTGGCTGTTGTCAGAGTTGTGGTGAGTGCTTAGGCAGACACATTCACTTACAGAGATTTGTATTCATACTGATCGGAAATGCACAATGGAAAAAACAGAAAGGTGTTGTAGGGGCTCCGGGAAAAGGACCTGTGAATTTACAGGCTGCGAGGGAGGAAGGAAGAAGAGGACATGTCTCAAAAAAGCTTTAGGAATTGGGAGAAAGACATTAAATGTGAATGAGAAACACAGATGCACATATTTCATTGTCTTTCCCTTCTTCTAGCCTTTTGGAAGAGTATTGGGGGTTATACAAGTTACAGAGAAGATGACTGGAAGAGCAAGTTCTGCTGCTAGCTCAAGAGAGACATTTGGAGCTCAGCTGCATACAACCTGGCTCTGAAGGTAGGTGCAGGAGATCAGTGATACACTGCAAGATATGAAACATCACAGCTAGCAGTCTTGTTTCAAGGGCAGATTTAATACCAAAGAATGTTTTTATTTAGTATGATCGGGTAGTAACACGTCATACTTGCCCTGACCTCATTTCCTGAGGTCTGTTGTGTTTCACATGGGGGGGGGGGGGGCGGTAAATGGAAACAAGTTGATTCACACAGCATTTTTGGTACAGATCTCCAGGTTCTCTGCAGGAAGAACTTCTATGAAATAAGTGTTTCCATTTAAAGACAGACTTGACTAAAATGTTTCCCATTTCCCCATAATTTAGAATATTGTACCCAGATTCCTCACACTTCCTCACAAAGTATCATGCTTCATTAATTCTGTGCTTCCTTGTTTGTGTGTCCCCCTTGTTTGTGTGTCCCCCTTGTTTGTGAAACTTTACCCCATTCAAGTTTAAAATCTGTTAGCAGAACTTCTGGGGCTGTCTGGGAGATCAAAAGTTTATTTGTAAGGAAAGTGGACTCAACCACTTGATCTCCATTTCACTGATGGTAAAGCTCCCACGTTATTGTCAGATGACTCTCCTCTCAGGAGAAAACAGGGCAAATAATAAAGGGGTTTGTTTTTTTCAGATAACAGACAGAAACCAGCTCACATTGGTCCGCAGGCTCCATGTTAGTGGAAAGACTAACCAACGTTCTCAAGCATTTCATAGTCCTCTTGGCCTCAAAGGTAGGGGCCTGCCTGTGATGGCTACCTGTTCAAAGTGTGTGTAGGGATGGTTTATGTAGTTCTATGGTTTTCAGTAAAGCATTGGGTACTTTGGCTGTTATCTGAACTTTCAAATCCTGGACTAGTTTCAAAGGAGCATTAAAATTTAAATTAGTTCACTCTCTGTTTCCCTTTCTCTTTAATCCACGTCTCCTTTTCTCTACCTCAAACTCTTCTTTTTTTTTTCCCCTTTCCCCTTTTTCTTTGTGGCTTTTTTCACTCTCCCCGTTTCTTCTCCATAAAACCAAAACAGATCCAGGCTAGTGTAATTTTGGCCTCATAGGTATGGGGCTGCATGGTCTAGTAGTAGCATACAAGCAACAAGGAGTCAAGTGCTCAGTTCTGGCATGCCCAAGGAGGCGAGCCACCCTAGTCCTGTCTCAAAAGGTTTGTGAGGGCTGTGCTGTGGAATTACAGACATTTCCCAGATCTCCGATATGTACATATCTCAAAATAGCTACGGCAGAGGGAGAATTCCTCTGACTCGGATCAAAATAATCACAATGACAGTCCTTTTTCCCCACTCTCTTGCCCAACACCTGCAGGACACAGGAGACCTGGCTGATCTGCAGGAAGAGACTGAGCAGTTCAGGGAGAGGTTGGGTCACATTGGAGCAGAAATAGAGCATTCTGAGGAGTCCAGCCAGGGGAAACTGCAAATTGTCTGCAGCAGCCTCAACAAGTGGCTTCAGTACTTCCATTGCAGTGACTTGTGAGTGGCTCAGAGGGACTGGGGGTAGTGGTCAGCCTTTGCCTTGTGACAGTAGGTCTCACCAGCTGGTGCAAAGCATGCACTGACTCTTAGGTGCAGTGAGGTTTGGTGCAATTTGCATGTCCCTCACTGCTCTACTTTTCTCCTCAACACATGTGTTTTGATAATTGGGTCCCTAACAGTGACTCCGAAGATGCTGTAGGTTTGTAGTTGAATTCAGCGGAGCGAGGATTGTACCCTCCTGCTGTGAACCACAGTGTCCTTTTGGCAGCTGTCATTGTTATAACAGAATTCTTCTATATAGTTTGATTCATTTTAACTTGAATGCACATGTATTGATGCTTCAATAGAGCATTCAATTCTCTCATGTACAGATACAAAATGAGACTGAGAGACATGAGGTTTCAAATCCAAAGTCATTTTGTGTGTCAAGGTGATTATGTTTTGCAGGCTTTTTGTTAGTTCATTGTGCTATGTTAAATAAAATGAAGCATAAATGCAAGTACAAAATGCAGAAATACACACAATGTGTTCATTAACAAAAGACATTACTTTATAGATTTCAATCACAGAGTTAATAATATCTGAATTTTCAATATGTGCTTGAATTTTATTTTCATCTGTACTAGAAGTAACATATTTTCCCAACTAACACCCAGTGTTTGTGTTGCATTGAGTGAGAGAACAAAAAACTATGATTAGGGCCTGGGGGTTTTCACTTCTCTTTCAGTTTACAATTTGTCTCACAAACTTGGTATGCGTAGAGTATATCTTGACTCTTGGTTTTTCATTGGCTATTAAAGGAGTTTTTTCTCTCAGCTCTCATCCCTTCTTTCCCTCTGCTTTAGCTCCTCTCCAATGAATGAAAAGCTACTGGATGAAATCCTGCAAGGTACCAAGAACTTGATTAATGTAAGATTTTGGGGGGTTGGATGTGTTATTGAGTGGTATCTGCTCAGCAAATTAAGATGTTAGCTGAGCTTCAGTGAGCATCTCTGCCCATCACAAATGTGAACAAAACCACATCAGCTCAAATATTTTGTGCTGAAGCTTAACCTAAGAGTCTACATACGAGAAGTTTTAATTGACCAATACCATAGTTCAGCCAGTGCATTTAAATTAGTCATGTGTTTGAGCACTGTCTGACCAACAGCTCTGGTGACTGATAAATTATATCAATCCATAGAAGCGCTCAGAATTGTCACCAATAAGTTTCCAATTTATTGTGCTATCTACTCACTGTGATATCTTTATGCTCATGGATTCCTCACACTTCTCTTACCTGATTTCCATGACCTTTCTATTGCAGCCAAGGGGTGGTCCAGCTTTTGGGGGCATGGCAAGCTTGCTACTTTTCTTTCAGATGCTAAAAGAAGACCTACAGCAATATGGGGGGGAGGTGCACCTAAGAAAGACAGAAAGTCTGAGGAGTGCTCTCAGCCTGCGGGAACACTGGACGGAGCTGGGACAAACAGTGCTGAATCGACACCGGGACTTTGCTGAAACGTTGCCTCCACAGCACGCTGCCCTGGAAGAAATAAACCAAAGAGCGTGTGAACTCTACCAGCAATACAATACAAGGATAAGTGGAAATAATGGTAAGGAATGACCAATTTTGCAGTTCAGTCTTTCCTTGGGAATGCTAGGAAAGTAGCAGGTAATAAAGGACCAGTTGACATAATCTGTACTGGCTTTTTCCAAATCTAAAGTCTGATATGTGCTGGAAATCAAGAGCATTCAAGAGGTAAACTCCAAGAAACTTGACTCTCAGTCATACGTAAAAACAATATCTGTGATTTGAAATGTGATACTGTGCAAAGAACGTGCAATGCATATATGACACAGGGAAGCCATGTTATGTTCAGAGGGAGTGTGGGTGGTTTGTGATTATGTGGATAATTTATGGAAAAGAAAATAAATGTAGAAGGGAAGAATGGTTGTTTAAAATGTAAAGTAAAACATCTCTTTGAAGATCATTAACCAGATAACACTGTCTCAGAGGGTAATACTTTTTTTATTACCTTATCACTAATGCAAAGTTATCTTAATCTAGATATTGAATTATCCTGAAAATAAAGTATGTAAATAAATGTTTTGTTTGCTGATATAAAGTTATCGTGTCCTGTGTAAGATGATAAACTTTTGTTGGGTAATTTGCAACTAACCTTCTCAACCTTTGCCTCTGCAAGACCTTGACTCATTTCTGATTTCAGAGTGTTTCAACTCTGATTTTTTTAAAATCATCTTATTTCCTTTTAGCAGACTAAAAATAACCTGAACATGTGCTGTCAGGAACTGCTACTCATGTTTGCTAAGCTGCTTCTCATACTGTCATCTTCTTCTTTCACTCAGGGTTATCCTGTGCTTTTCCCTACATTATTTTATGCTACGTGTATATTACAGCCTACTAAAGGGGCTGAGATAGAATGATAAGACTGTCCATCCTAACAGTCAGCTAAAGGAAATAATATTTCCAGTAGTTCTCATTAGAAAGAGAGAGAAAGAGGAAGGAACAGGGCCATAATTGGCTGGACACCAGCATAGCAAAAAGTTAACAGCAGATTGTCAGAAGCATCAGTAGTTACTCAGTTGTGATCTGAACAAAGGGCTAGGCAGCACAGTGCAGACATCTGATCCAAAACTGCTTCAGCCAGTAAAGCCCAGAAAAAGGATTTTAGCTTATTTTAACAAAGGCTTTGGGAACTGGACCACGGGGAAATGCATTCTCTTGATCCTTAAAAGGCAATGTATTTTGAATGGCTTGGATTCATTATTGCATTTAAATGTAATGGGCTTCAGTAGAAAAGAAAGGTGTCCCTTCTCTTTACATTGCACCTCTGGTAAGAAAAAGTGAATATGAAAGAGTTTATAAAGAATAGGTAAGAGACAATACTGAGACCATGGTAATTTTGTCCTGCAAGGCAATGGCACTCAATTACTTGAAGTATTTCTCAGTTACCTGAAGTATTTATTATCTTCTAAGATCTGATTACCTGATCTCAAGCAGCATGTGCCAGAAATACAAAGGGTTTGGTATTTGATGACAAGGATTAGAGATGGAGAGAGAACGATGAGATGTGAGATTGGTTTAGACAGGAGATATAAGAAAGGACATATGTGAAATTTATAATGTTTGGCTCAAGGTCTCTGCTTTTATTCAGCCTTCCTTGATTACTTCTTAAAGCCTTCACAGCATACCTTCTTTGTGAGAATAAGATGGTTTTGACTCTGAAATTGGCACTTGGGACTAGAGTGACCTCTCCAGTGAGCTCCAGTTTGGTCTTCTCTTTTTCTGGGGACTTAATTAAGTTTATAAGATAAATGCAATGACACAGGCAGCCTTCCCAAAGCAAGCTGATACTCAATAAGGATTCAGAATACTGTGTAAGAGCTAATATGGCCAAACCACACATAAGCAATCAGAAGTGACTGTTCTCCCTCAGCCCATGCCCACCTGGGACCAGCTCTTTTTTCTTCCCTCTTAAACTGATGCTGCATGGCAGGAAAACTTAATTTTATTCCTACCACTTCTCCTTGGTCTCCTGGGTTGTTAACAACTAATGCCTGGTTGTGGGGCTCCCATTGTGTGCTCTGAAAGGCTCCACAAAGGGTAGCCTCCTCACTTTCCTACTGGTCTGGACATCCCAACACTGCTTCATTGCGCTTCTCCCAGTTCAGAGGAGAAGTTAACTGGTTCTACCCTACAGCTGTACAGTGGGGAAACCGAACCATGCATCAAAATCATTGAGATATTAAAAAAAATTGTCATCACTACCATGTGCTTAACATACCATCTCTGCTGCAAGATGTCATGGAGGCCAGGATCTCACCAGGATTTAAAGAAAGTTCAAACATTGGATTTCAAGAGCAGGCATTGTTACATTTCAAGCATGCTCTCCAACAGAGAATATCCATCAGCATGTGCCAGGTGACTGAATGAACAAGTAATTCACTACCTTGTCCAAGTATTTTGCACATCTTTGCATACTGTATCACATGCATCTTTGAAGAATCGGGTTGTAACTGCAAAG
The DNA here is from genome assembly GCA_026212715.1 of Elanus axillaris. Classification (NCBI taxonomy): domain Eukaryota; kingdom Metazoa; phylum Chordata; class Aves; order Accipitriformes; family Accipitridae; genus Elanus; species Elanus axillaris. The sequence continues at coordinate 32,938,945 of JANZLQ010000095.1, forward strand.
CAGTTTTAAAAAGAGTTATATTAAGCCTTTATGCAAAGAGGGAGCCAAATCTGCCAAGACAAGAAGGAAATCAGGGCTTCAAATCAAGTCCATTTTCTTTCAGCTTGCTTTGAATTCAATGCTTACTCAGCAGCTCATTCCTAGTACTAAGTGTAGCCTGTTCCCACATAGGCTGTTCATCCCTCTTGGCATCCCTCTTTGAATTCAGCTTTGGTTTTGTTGGCTGAAAGAATTGTAATTAAAGGATCGTATTTTCTTTCCCTGCAGGCACAGCTAGGTTTTTGACAGCCTTGGTGAGAAGAAGTATGGAAGACTGGTTATTCAAGGTGCAAAAGCTGAAACAAGGTTCTGGCAAGCATGAAGCAGAGCTGCAGGCATTTTATCACAAGATTCCTGTGTGGCTGGCCCAGGTGGATGCAGTGATGAGCTGTATAGGCTCCAACCAGTTGCATGAAGCTGAGAATGATAAGAAACCTCATTTCCCGTAAGGACAGAGGTGTTAATTGTGTCTGGGCTGGCCTTGTATGTTAAACTACACTCATAAGAAAAATGTTCTTTTGTGGGTATGCTGGCGCAGGAAACTGGCAGTGGGATAAATGTGATCAGATGAAGTGTTAAAATGATTGGCGACTGCCTTTCATTTGCTTTGATTTGGCAATATCTGTGGAAACACTTGGTGGCTTCAGTATCACTTATGGAACATCACCATCTCCCTCAGAACTGCCACCTGCTTTGGAAATCTTGACATTTCAAGAAAAAACAAAAAATATGTGATTCATTTACAGTCAGATTTGTGGGGGCATATTCTTCCTTGTGGTGCTTCATTGTCTTTGGTAAATATCATCAGGAAATAAATGATTTGCAGAGCACATGCATAATGTATGTGTATGAGATAACTTGCAAATGCCAAGCTTGCCCACAACTATAGCATTAACAAAAACCCCTGTGTCATGTTTCCAGCATATGCTGTAATAAAAATACATTGTTTTCCTTGAGTTGGGAAGCAAAAGGTGTCTTTGAGACAGGAGATCCTGGGGTATGGTGCACTAGAGGTAACTTTGTTTCTGGATTTGGGGGTTGGTTTTTTTTCAGTGGTACCTAGAGAATTTTTTAAGATGATTCAGCAATTGGTTCTGTCCATACATAATGAGGTTGAGAAAAACATCACACATCTGAATGAAAAAGTAAGTGTAAACCTGAAACTGCTAGGGATAAGAGCACTATATCTAGTGTTCAGTCTTTCCTTTAATTTCCATCTGGCCAGAGCACAGTTGTGAAGAATTATTGGGGTTTTTTTTGATGCCTTCTTTCCTGTTTGAGTTGAGTTGTGGCTTTTGTCTTCCAGCCAAAGGAGCAGAGGAGAACTCCTCTAAAAATATCTGTAAGGTCTCCTATACAGTGCATGAACACAGTTTTATTGTTTCACCTTTAGCAAGCATTTCCTCTGGAAAACTTTGATATTTCTTGTTCAGAGAGCAGTTGTGTCTGCTAGCTCTCTGTGGTTTTAATTCTTTCTCTCAGGATTGTAGACTAGGGGCTCTCACTATGCATTTTTTAAAATGTCCTGTAAGTGTGGTGTGTGATTTTTGGTTTGTCGCTGAATTCCGGACACAAGAGAGTGCCACATGGCTGTTAAGCAGCATATGATCCTAAACAAGAACTGGGAGAAGGGTACATCCACAGTAGGAAAAGATGTGTTTGTAATGAGAATGAATAGGGAGAAAAAAGATGGTAAAACCAAATGTTTCTGTCATTAGGTCAGTTTGCAAATTGAATTAGTTAGGACTTGACTTATGTGAAATGCACTGACTTCAGACTACTTGGCAAGACCGTCTTTTATTACTGGTTTAGATTTTCTCTGACATTTTGTCCAGGTGACTGAACTGCACAGAAACCTGACCCTGTGGCTGGTGAATTTGCTGAGACACATGACAGCAGACCACTTGTCCTGGGAGTGTCACCAATGGCAAGAATCAGACATAGAGATGGATGAGGAGCTCAGACTCCTGAGGGCTCATAAGCTGCAGCATGAAGCTGAAGAGCTGCTTGCAGAGATGGGCAGACTCTCTGGTTCTATAGCCAGGTATCAGCAGAGGCTTTCAGTTTCTTCTAAGGGGGTTTTCTCAAGAAAAAATGTGCAGTATGCTGAGTAATTGATCATGGTGACAGATCCTATCAATTTGTTTGTCCTTAAGTCTTTTCCCAGGTCTTAACTGGGCCTTAGTGGAATTTGTAGGGAGCCTAATAAGATAGGAACACCTAAAGAGAACAGCAGTGCCAGGTTTATACCTAGTACTACTAAGAAACATGCTAGCATCTGTCATTGCATGGGTTCTGCCCACACTTCTGAGGATGACCTCCAGAAGATGTAAGGTCTGTACAGGCAGTGAGTCTGCAGTCCAGGTCACCTGGCGCAAAGCCTCCACCTGATTCAGGATCTGTGCTCACATGTCCTCTGTGGGTTAGTACAGCGCAGGTGCGGACAAGCTGTGCGCAAGGATGTTGTGTGCGTGGGGCAGGTGAGGATTGCTCTTCTGCAGACTTGTCTAATGCAGAGGTCTACAGATAGCTCCTGTACCTTGCTGACAGCAATGGGCTCCTGACTGAAGGATCTTTTCCAACGTAAATCAGTGTATGTTTCTAAGCATTTGAGTGCATTCCTGCAGGGCTGATTATGTTCTCCATCTTTGCAGCTGCTGCCATGAGATTGTCAATGCAATCGTTCGAAAGAAACGGTCTGAGATGGATTCAGAAGCTGATTTTGAGCTGGAGGATCTGAATAAGATCAAGGTAAAAGGTGCTTGTGTTTCCAGCTGTCTGGGTCTGGGATAGCTGAGACTCTATTTGCTTTGTAAAAGGTAGAGAAAAATATATGTGAGGGTTTCAAGGAGGAAGACTCCTGCTACTCCAGTGGATTACCCTGGTCCCTGAAGTTTCCTATGGACTCTGCAGTCCTGGAAAGCAGATAAACCTGGATCAGGTCATATTCAGTTTTAATACTTTTCTTACCCTGATTCAGGGTACCTGTGTAAGGGCTCTCCTGAAGATTTATTCTATGTAAGTGGCAGTAGATTCACCTCTGGTTCAAAGCTTGTCAGGGCCATGTACATGCAGACTTGAATAGTGCTTAGGAGTTCCTGGAGGTACTTGGTGCAATATACCTGTAAACAGATGCAGCTGAAACTTTTTATAGTCAACTGACCTATGTGCTGCCACCTCCTTATTCTACATTTGCAGGTAAAGCTCTTAATTGCTACCACTGTCATCACCAGTGTTTAGCTGAGCTTTGCCTACGCTTTAGGAACGCGAGAGGTAGACCCTTCCTGAAGCCCAAGGCTTCCTTGAGCACAGAGCAAATGGCCTTGCTTCAAGGAATGTAAGAAACTTCTCTGCAGGGATTGAAAATACTTGTGCTTCTGTTCTGTGTTACCTTAGCAAGTGAAGAATTAACCCCTGAGATTTACATTCATTTTTCCCCAAATGGGCTGGGGCAGTGGCTGTGAGAGGTGTTCTGCACTGGCCTGAGGAGTAGCTTGCTGAAGGAATGAGTTGGTGGGATAGATTAGCTGGTGACAGATGCCATGGAGAACTTGGAGAAATGTGTCTTCCTATGTAGGGTGAGGATTGAAGGATCCAGATGGGTCCCTGGAACAGATAAGACAGAAAGGTGGAATGATTTAACAGACCAAAAGAATATAACAATAGCTATTTTTCTGCTCAATAATCCCTGAATAATCATTTTCTGTTATGTCTTCCCAGACGGAGTGCTGTAATTGGATTGAAGTGTGTAGTCTTCTCCTTTCAGAGATCAAAGGCACTCCAGTCTCCTTTCTGGATTTAGAAGAGCTGAGAAACCTCTTTGAATCAGAGGTATATATAAACTCCATTTGCTGTTCTAGGTTGAACCAGTTTGAATGAAGGTCTGCTTCAAAACTTTTCCTTAAGGAAGCAGCTATGGTTCCATTTGAGGAAAATTTCACATGGAGAGCTGCATGCACTCAAAGCCACAGCTAGAACTATGATCTGTTATGACTGTAAACTCACTAAAAATCAGTGTTCCTTGTGAGGGCAAGCCTAAGGCACAACCAGAAGTGTGTTCAGTAATTAGCATGTTCATTTGTGATTTGAAATATATTTATACCCTCCTAGCTGGCTGAAGTCCAAGTCTAAATATGTGCAAAAGAAAGTCAGAGACCAGCTAACTTTGCCTAGGTTATTTGGATGGATAAATTGACCATGCTACTCACCTGATCCTTCTTGTGGTGCTTTACAGGAATTGCAATTGAACCTTAAGCTTAAGGATACTATAATTTCTTCAACTCAGAAAGAGCTTGAAGTTGAAGGTGCCAACAGCAGTAGGAAACCCATAATAGAGGAAGAAACATTAGAAGGAAAGGAGGAAAAGGAAATTGCTATTATGCAGGTAACTGCAGTAGCTGCAATATGCTACTTCCCAGCAGGGCCTTTTTATTTATTGGTCAGTGTATGCAGTGTGAAACATGGCCTTACAGCTGCCTTGAATGCCACTAGGCTAGTGGTATCTCCTATTTCTTGTTCCTTTTCTCTCAGGAGCAGCGAGGTGCTGGTATGGATTATCTGACTGAGGACAATGAAGCTACGGCAGACATGATCAGATATGTAGGACATGACTCCAACATCCACCTGAAGTCTCTGAAGTCAGACATTGTGTCAGTTACAGGGGTAGGAGTCTCCACCACACCAATGGTTTTAGCCTGTTGGCAGAGATTTAGAGCTGGGTTTTAGCTGTCTACTCACTCTGTTACAAGACCCATTTAACATTTGTGTCAGACCTGCTGGGGGAGTGCAAGGTGCTGATGTTCTCTCTGATTCCTCTCTTCTTGCAATTTTAAATAATCATTGGCACAGTTACTACAGCTGCAATTTATCCTCCTGACCTATGTATTACTGCCATGGCCCCAGGACTTTTGTGGGACCAGTAAGGGGTGATGTGTGTAGTCTGAACCAGGACTATCTGCAGAGACTGGAATGGTGAAAATAGTTTGGTGCTAAGCACATGAGAGGAGTTGAAGAGGGTTCAGAGATTCAGGGAGGTCCCACAGCAACAGGGAAGCAAGAAGGTCAGGTTGGTTTGGCCTCCTAGGTCCTTGTTTTTTCCACTTGTCTTTGGGATGGTGCTGTTTGGTAAAGCTGCTCTTCAGAAGTCATAGGGCCTGCCTTTTGCAGTCATTCCCTGGCAAGTCAGTCATCCAGAGTGGAGCCTAGAGGTACAGGAATTGTGGATCTTTAGCAAACTGTCACTGGATGGTCATCAACTCCCTTTTCTCAGAAAGAATTTGAAGCCCTGACAATGCTGGAAGATCTGCAAGTGCAGCTCCTTTGAGTATTGGTCTTGTGCTGGAGGCATGAGGGGGCAGGGTTTCACCCCAGGCGAGTGCCTGTTCTTCTTTCTGATAAGGTTCTGCTTAATCCAATATCTGTTGGCTTAATTTGGGGGTTCCTTCCATTCTGGTTGTCTTGGGCCATTAACTGTGATGTATGTTACTTGAAGACATGACCCATGTCAGCTCTTCTTCATCTGTGTGCAGAGTTTTGGTTTTGTGTACTCGTGAGGTACCTTGCAGAGGTACTCATGATGGGTTTTCTGCAAGACTTTAATCCTTCAGGTTCTGTTAGCCGTTGTCGGGTGCTATGCGAATGCAGCTGTGCACTTCCAGGGCCTGCTAGTGCCCAGGAGCTTAGTAGGTACAGCCATGCAATGTTGTGCCTAAGTGTGGGGAACACAATGAAGGGACACCCAAGTGGCCCTGTGCAGAACCACATTAAAGTTTGTATTTGATAATGACTTTTTTCCATGCTTAAGCAGGCTTGGGCACTCTGAATTACATTCTCTCACACTGCTTGTTTTGTCTATGAGCTTGCTCTATCAAGGGTAAGCCCATCTCATTAGCCTTGCTAATAGAATTGTCTGCGCTCTGTATTTATCCTTGCGTAATGAAGATTAGCATCTCACTCTTTGCTAGCAAACACTGAGTTTTAAAATTAATTCAATTTGCAGGGTTTACATAGTTGTGCCATGAAGTCCCTTAGAGATCTTTTAACAATACCCTTCTCTAAAACCATAAATGTGTTTTACAGAGTCAGTCAATCCTACTGAACGCTTCAGCTTTCTAAATCTTTTTTGGGTATCCTGCCAGCAGCTGCTTAGATTTCAGGTTTCAACAATATCTTTGCTTCTGTGTTTCAGAGAAACAGAGATCCGTGCTCAGAATGCAGAGGAGAGATCTGAAGGTCTTGAAGAGAAGCTGGAAGAAGCTCTGGAGAGAATCAAAGCTGGAGAAAGAGGGGAAAGTCATCCCAGAAACAACACAGAAAGAAGGACAAGGCCAGGAAAACACATATTCTGAACCCTCTCCTAGATCTGGAGAGGGAAGCAATCTTTGAGGACACCTCATTCATCTCCCATTTAGTGCAGGACACTCTGTGCCTGGGCAACTCCTAGGGTTTTGTCTCCATTCTTTGTCAGAGGCCAGGCAAGAAGGCTTTTACCATGACTCTAGTATGGGACAGAAAGAACTGCTGAATATGGTCTGTTTTTGTAAGAAATTTTGTTTGATTTTGACATATGACACAGAGACTATATCTAGGAGATCACTGTAATTGACTTCATCTTCCTTGTGAGTGTTCCCTGTTACAGTCAAGAAGATCTGTTTAGGATCACTGATCTTGGGGTAGAAAAGAAATAATGTTCCAGGTCCCTTCACTCTCAGAGACGACAGACCTTCTGTGCTTATAGCACAGGACATTATCGCTGTCTCCAAGAGCTGTCTGAACACTGCTGACCTACTGATCTTGCCCATACACTGTTGCAGGGAGTTCCTTAGGTCGCATGTTGTGGATGAAACATGTGTCCTTTCTCAGCTGAATCCACACAGATAAAAGATGTGGAGAAGGATAAAAAATGGGGAATTAAAACTTCTTCCCTTAGTCCTTCAGTGTATCTTATCTCTGACATCAAAGCAGGAAGAGAGGCTAGTTTGTTTGTTAAGAATGTGATACCTTGGGCAGATTTTTACTCTGTGGTCCTTTTAATGACTTAATTTTTTTGTTTTGTTTTTCTTTCAGAAAATTTTTTCAAGAAAGCATCTCAGAAATCAGGGTCTGCTCAAGTCCCAAAGCTTCTACCTCTGGCCAGTCCAAGACATCCAGAAAAAGCAAACATTAAAGAACAGCAATGCCCGAGTAGTTTCTTAGAGCCCGTTCATAGTAGCATTTCACTCCCGATCCACTGCCGTTACTCCTTACCTACTAGCCCAAACATCTCTGTGCCATCTTTGCATTTACACTCTTCTAGCTGGCTCTACCAGTTCCACATCTGTCTTGCTTGTCCTCTGCCTCCTCCTACAGCTCTAGTATCTCTATAGCTCGTCTTCCTTGTAATACCATTGCTACCTCAGCTTTCTCCTATCCACATCTCTCCTGCCTGCATGCCTTCCTCCCCTCCCCTTGCCCTGTGCTTGCCTCCTGTTTGTGTTCATCAGTCTCTTCTTGTTGCTCTGTCTCATTCAGCCTCATCCCTGTTGGATCATGCCAGTAAGTCATTTGCACCTCTTTCCTCTCATATCAAGGGTTTTTTTCTCAGTACCAGCATGCCCTGGCTGCATATCTGATAATGGGTACCTCCTTCATCCTCTGGGCTTCAGATGATTTAGTTACCAGCTGAGTGGTTAGGAAGAAATCATACAGAATTGTATGCACAAATTTTTGTTGTTCTTTCAATCTTCTTCTTTTGAAGGTTTTTGTCCTTCTTTCAGAAAGCATGAAGCAGCCTGAAGCTGTGCATGATCCTGAAGGCCTTTCTCAAATTGCTGCCACAGAACTGCCTGTAACCAAGGTCACAAACTCAGACTTCAGATTATGCCAGTTCACCTGCTCAGTGCACTGGGATGGCATTTAAATGTTCCATCTCCCTGCAATTTCTGTGTTTGGCCCCCTGGCTTCCTACCCGCAGTAACCCCTGCAGCTTCAACAGTGAGGCCACCACCTGAGACTTCTCTGTCGGGTCCCTAACCCAGGGCAGTCTGTGTTGTTATAAAGCTCTGCAAGGCCAGCAGAGCTGCCTCGGTTCAGTGTGACTCTGCAGTTTGATCCACTCTCAGCTCGGAAGAGCAGGCAATGAAACTGTCAGGAATCACAGCAGCTCAGACAGCCCTTGCCAACTCCCTCAGCATAAATACTATTTTGGAAACATCATATATCACTAACCGTGAAGTACATTTTTAAGTGATGTTTTCCTTCTGCAAGGTTTTTGAATGTAGTATCTCCTGAAGGCAAAATGACAAGTTTCTGCCAGCTCTATATATGTAAAAGACAGAAGATCCTGCTGGAGCAAGGCATGTACTTTGGAACTGAGGATGCTTTTAGCTATCATTTGCCTTTTCTGTAACTGCAGGAAAGTTACCTGTTTGAAAACGCTATGCCTGACTTCTGCAGATATGAGTGCAAATAGATTAATGTGTGTTGCCTTGACAGTCATTTCTGAGGCTAAGTGTTGTTACTTTGAGACATTATCTGTAGAGGTGTTGGTCCTTGATGTGCCAAGGAATCTTGGTCTGGATAGATCATTTTACACGGAGTTAGAAATGCAGCCAAAGAAGTGTTCACAGAAAGGACTGTCTGTAGCTCACTCTGTGTAGTATTGTGCCCTCTTGTCCTAGTTTGGGAAACAGGGGCTTATTCCAGCAGCATGAAAATAACCAGAACCAGCCTTAGAGAAGTAACTACACAGGTCATGTTTGCCAGATTACAGAGCTGTTCCATTTCCCAGAGCTAGTTTTCCATTAGTGGATCACTACTGAGATCTATCACAGACACACAAGCAGGAGCCACAGTCATCCTGCCACCCTCTCCTGAGAGGGTTGCAGTGGCAGAATGATTTAGAAGTGAGGTCTAAATCTGGAGCTCAGATGCTCATGTGATCACAGAGAAGTTCATGGGTGGGTTTTTCCTGCTTCCCAGCCACCTGTAAGGGAGCTGGTTCACCAGGGGCCCTTGCTATAAAAAGGCAAACAAATACATGTAGAGTGAGTATTATGGGAGCACTGAGCGTTGCAAAGGGGACTCCAGGGAGCTGAAGGGACTGATTAAATTACAGAATGTGTGGTACTTAGAAGTGGGATCCTTGTCCTGTGCAGCAGTATCAAGCCAGTACCTGCAGGCCATCCTCATGACACAGCTGTGTTTAACAGAAGCATTACTGATGGTATGTGCCAATGTGCATGAGCATTATGAGCAGGCAAAGAGGGACTGAATAGAGTGAGTGAAAATGCAAGAGTGAGCAACACCTGCTAGGCAAATGCATGATGGCCAACTACCTTGCAGGCAATTAAGAAAAGGGCCACAAAGTGGCCTCTAGAGGTCACCAGCAGCAGAATAGCAA
>JANZLQ010000095.1:32954951-32973381 GCA_026212715.1 Elanus axillaris
ACTGAACTCAAAACACAGCACTGTACCAGCTACTAGGAAGACACTTAACTCTATCCCAGCTGAAACCAGGACAACCAAAAAAGCTTTATGCTCATGTCTGACACATGCTGAACCAGTGGGTTATATACATTCACATCAGACACTGAATACTAAACCTAGAGAGGCCCCATGACTATTCTCACCTTCATGCAGAACCAGACAGAAATGGGGAAGGTCATTATGACGAACAGGAAAGACAAGATGGTCAGAAGCCACTCACAGATGCCCAGACCCGGAGACTTTACACCTAGGGAGAAATCCAACATGAGTGTGTTAAGAGGAGACTGTTCCCAAAATACTTTGCCTAGACCCAATGTATGTGAACCATTTGGCCCCATCTGGAGCTGTGTTAAAGAATACTCCCTGTGCCAGGTGGCCAGGAGCTGCCAGGACAGACTGACAGATTTTGTTTCTGCTTTACTAGCAGAAACTGAGCCATGCTTTCCCATAGTTCCTTGACTAGAAAGCAGCCTTTAGCTTGCAGACCTGTGGCTACCAAGCAGTGTTGAAAGGCTTGGAACGGGCAACTTGTTGGCTGAGCTGGGATCCCAGAAGCTGATCTGCAAAGATAAGCTAATGGCAAAGAGAAAGATTTTAAAGAAGTAGCTTTCAACATGTGCAGCCTGAAGTGCCCTTCCCGATCAGAGTATCTCAGGTCCTTTTGGAATATGATTTTAATTGCATCCCAGCTCCCTAATGCAGTGGGACCAAGCCACTAGTGTTGCTGAAATCTCCCTGTGCTCTACAGCAGTCACACCAACCTGCTGGAGGCTGACTGGGGTGTTCATCTACATCTCCCCAAAGCAACTGTGGCTAATCTTGCTCTGGCTGCCCTTCCCTTTGTTGTACTCCTGCCTGAGGGAAAATCTGCAGGTGTGGCATGAAAATAGATAGATTACTTCTGGGTGTACCTAGACCCAGAGAGTGGACCACATTTTCCAGCAGTGAAGTTAGCATCCCTGGAGCCCTCCTATTTTGAATCCCTTCAAGCCCTTTCATCCCTGCCCCTTTGCCTTTGGAGCTGTCTGCAGAGCCACCAGGTCTTGATGGAGGTTCAGATCCCAGGAACCTGCATGATCACTAGAGCTCCACAGCACCACTCACTAGCTGGGATTCCCATAACTGAGGCAGAAAGAGGCAGTTTGAAAAAATTAATTCCCAGAGTGACAGGAGCAAGTCTGAAGATTTGTGTTACCCTAGGGCAGCAGAGCTGCTGGCATGGAAGCAGACAAGTGATGATGCCTCCTGTAATACAGCCTCTGTGGTGACGCTGAGTCCAAAGAGGCCCAGCCGTCTTGCCAAAAGACTCACAATGCTCCCTCCTTTTGTGGCAGTCTGGGAATCTGCCTAACTCATGGCCTGGAGAGGAGCTGCTCTTGAGGGTTATCTGGAAGGGGATCTATGGGTGTGCACATCAAGCATGGTTCTTTGGGCTGTGAACTGTCATTAAGGCTATCTCTGTCCACCTAAAGAAGAACAAGCAAGAAAAGGACGAGAATAGAACACAAACAGAACAGGGGAGTAGTGAGCTGGAGCATGAAGTATGATGGGGATGTAACATCTTGTTGCAAAGTTCATCACTTTGCTAGACACTGCTCATCAGCTGGGACTAACTGCAGAAGCTGGGTGGAAGGCTGGAGTCTCCCATATCCTGTCCTGAGGATAACTACATGTCTGTTCAAGGTGGGTGTGATGACACTCACCGTGCAGAGAGCAGTCATACTGTGACCCATGCAGGGTCAAAAAACCCATAGCTTTCCAGCCCCTTCCCTTCTATAAGCCATACCTTCCTCTTGCTGCTCGCTGTCCAGCAACGCCATTGCCTCCATTTCTTCATCAGATATCACATCATCCACGTCCACCACTGTGGATGTGTGCACCCTACCGTCAGTCCCTGCAGCGCTCTTGATCTCCTTTGCTTTCTCCTGCTTTATGTCGCCCCTTCCTTTGCTGGCTTCTCTGCTGCTCTCCCTCTTCTCTCGTTTCGTCTGTGGAGCTGGGGATTCTCTGGGTCTCCTACGAGACTCCCTGGAAGAGCTCCGAGACCTCTTATCCATCCTCATCTGTGCCAAGGAGCACGCAGCTGCCTGTGAGAGTAGGATGAATTTGTGCTTGAATTTATTGCTGCAGGCAGGAAAACCAGGCAGGGGAGGAGAGAAGGGGAGGTGTCAGATCAAGGAGGATTGTTTCAAGTTTAACACAGGCTTGTCAGGCATAATGGACAGTGAAGCGAGCAAGCTGTTTCCCAGCTGCTCTGCTCTCATCACACACTGCTGTGGATGTGGGAAGGAAGGTTAGACCTGGACAAGGTGGAGTTCAGGAAGACATTATGTTTGCATCTTCCTGCCTTTGGAAATAAAATACAAGCAGAAGCACTCAGATGATTTTTAGTAGATGATTTCTGCAAAGCTGTTGAAAAGTAACTGTCAGGCATGTGGCTCCAAAGACCTCAAATGGTGATAGTGGCCCAGACCAATAGACACCAGGGTGAAAAACCTTTACTGGTGGGATCAGTGGAGAGGGTGTTGCAAAGAACAGCTGGGTGAGTAGCAACTCACACTGGTCTGCTCTCTAGAAACCCTTTGGCTGGCACAGTGGTGGGATACTGGCAGCAAACTCCCTCTCTCTAGGGTCACCTCACATTTTAGCAGGGAGGGACATTAGCTGGTCGCAGTTCAGCCATGAACTTTCCCAAATGGGTGCAAAGCATGGAGGCCATTGCAAGGTTAGAGGTGTTGAATCTGTCCTCTAAATTGCCAAGAGTTTGTGCATAAATGCCTCCGTAGTTTTCCACAGCAGGAGCACAGCAGAGCAAACATAGGAGCCTTTTCTTTTCGTGCCATGCAGCCTGTGGTGACACCTGTGGAAACCCCTGCAAGAAACACTTTTAAAGTGTTTTGAAGACACTGACTGTATTAAAGAAACCAGGATCTGGCTAGAAGTCATACTACAGCAAGACAAGGCTGGAACATAAAGCGGTGACTTCCCTGTCAACGAGGCAGTGCTGAGCTCAGGGTCTCTGGTGTGGAGGAGCAGCTGGAGGGAGACAGGAAGCCAGCCGGGGAGGTGCTGCTCTTGTTTTTTCACAGATTCCTGTTTTATTGGAGACTTGCGGCCCTCCTGGAGTCACAATATTGCAGGGAAGGAGGGCAGGAGCACCAGCTCCCTGCTTTCTCTGCTCCATCGTGCTTGGTGCCTTGTCAGCAGGTCACTGGGAAAGCGATGGATGGAGAAGGCTAATGGCAGAGAAGAGTTGGGCAGAAATGTGGTGTGATTAATAAATTCATACAGTGTCTGTATTTGCTTTGGAATCGCTCCAGAAACCTTTTTCACTTTGTGTTTCTCACTTGGCCAGCTTGGGGCATGGGGAGGTGGTCTCCAGCTGCTGAAAGGGCAGGTGATGTTTTAAGCAGCAGCAACAAACAGCAGCTCAGGTCTGGTTTTGGCTGGGCAGCATGGACTCTGGTTGATTTCTTGTTAAAACCACCATGGCATATTTAACATGCAACTTTCTGCTTTTGTCTGATGTTTAATTTGGCCAGCGGCTCCTGACTCCTCAGTCCCCATGGAATGTTTTCAGCTGCTACGTCAGAACAGGGGAGATGCTTCAAGAGCACATGCTGATGGGTTTGCAACCTTTGCCATCCCAAAATCCTCAGCCTGAGCCTCCTTTGTCATATTGAAACATATCCTTGTGTGGAAATCAACTGCACTGTTGGGAGGGTTTCTCAAAGGACTGCAAACCTTTAGGACATGGCCGTTGCAATCCAGTTTACCTCGCTCTTGGGCCTTAGGGAAGTCACTCAGCATCTCCACTGTGGATTTTCCTTTCAGACGGGACTAAAAGATACAAGACTACTCTTAACAATGTTGGTGTTTGGGTTTAAATACTGCCACCTTGAAGGAATTGGTCCTTTTTTGTTCATGGTTCTTCTGCGATGCACTAACTTTTCCTGTCAGAAGGGAAACACACCTAACATTGTTACTGGGGAGAAGGCAGGGGCAGCCTACAGGGGCTGTGCCGGCCCCGGGGTCTGTCCCACGGGACAGGCCACCTCCCCGGTGAGGCAGCCCCAGGCCCCCCGCTGGCAGCGGGGAGGGCACTGAGGGGAACCACGGCCGCCGCCTCCTCCGCCCGCCCGGCGGAGCCCTAACGGCTCTGCTACGACGCGGGGGAGGGAGTGGGCACCGCCCCGCCCTCGCGCCCTGGAAGGGCGGGAAAGGGAGCGCGCAGGCGCAGATGGGGGGAGGGGTGTGTTTCGTGAGTGTGGTGGTGGGATGGCGCGGTGGGTGCGGGCACCGACAGGGTGGGTGTGGCTCCCTGGGGCCTCCTTGGGGAGCAGGGGGACCCCAGGCTGTGGTTTAGGGGCACAGGAATCTCTTTAGGGGGCAGTGACCCTATAGAGCTGAGGGGGGAATCCCCGGGCCCGAGTTTAGGGGCGCAGGGGTCACTGTGAGGAGCAGTGAGCCCATGGGGTGTGTGGGATCCTCAGGCAGCAGTTTAGGGGTGCAGGGGTCTCTGCAGAGTTGGCAGGGTATGGAGAGGGCAGTCCCTGGGGCAGGGGCTTAGGGGTGCACTAAACGCCAGGGATGCAATGCTTGTAGGGGCCATGATCCCATGGGGACAGGCCGTGAATGCAGGGAGGAGTCAGCTGGGGATCACGAGTGCTGGAGGGTGGCAACTCCAGGGGTGCAGGCAAAGAAAGACAGGGGTTGGTAGGTAGTGGCTGTTGGTGAACCTGCTTGCTGCCCGTTTACCTCTACCAGCTTTCAGCTGCTAAGTGGTATAAAGTCTTTTGCCTGCATTTGAGCAGCAGTGGTACGAGTTGTTTTCTACTTGCTTCTGTTTCCCCTTTAGTGCAGGCATGTCAAAGCAGGCAGAACTTATGGAGCTGCTGAAGAAGGAGGTGAGATCACTGCTAGTGGCTGCCAAAGAGGGCTTAACCCCAGCACAGCTGGAGCAGGAGTACATGGCCATGATCGGCAAACCTCTCCCTCTACGTGACCTGGGCTTCCAATCCACGTTGGAGCTGGTGGCAGCTATGCCTGAAGTTGTCAGAGTCTGTCCTTATGAGAAAGGCACTCTTATCCTAAAAGGTGAGGTTTTGTTTCCTTATGGGTGGAGGAGTTGTTTGGAACCGCATACTGGTATAAAGTGATGCTCCAAAACAGGGGTGTGCAGGATGAATTCCCACAGCTGTAGGTCACATATCTCTGTTACTCTTTTTCTTGTATAGCTTTGTTTAATTTCTTATCTTTGATGTTTCTTCCTTTATTTTGATCCATCTTAATGCTTTTCTGCTCTTTTCTCCTGAAAAATCACACAGGCTTCTAGTTATTTTTGTACATTTTGCATTCTGCGCTTAGTTCAGAAACTGCAGTAATGTTTCTTATGGGTGCACTAGAACCAATAAGCATCGCTTTTCCTGTAAATGCAGACTACAGCAGGAGCCAAAACCTGGGATGAGGCCTCTCAGGAGAAGCTGTAAATGTTTCCCTACCTGACCACATAGGAAGTTTATGCTATATCAAAGGACTTTTTTCATTTTCTTTTTCTTTGGAGAAGAGCTGTGGAAACAACTGGTAGGTGCAAAGAGTTGATTGGGAAGGGTGAAATGATTTTTTTTTAAAGTGCTACAGTAAGACAAGAAAAAGTTGTTTAAAAGCATGGAAAAGACTTGGGGTGCTCTCCAGGGAGACCTTGCCTGGGCAGGTGGGTGTGTATAGTGGGGGTTTACTGTGATTCTGGCTGAAGGGACCAATGAGCCATTTACTGTTTTCCCAACAAAACTCGCAGCAGCTGGGTTTCCTCTTGTGATCCTGTATCCAAGAATTTGACCCGCCTTCCTACCTGGATCTGGATTTATAGCGATGAGGGTGTAGATTGTTTGTTGGCTGTTAAAAATGGTTGACTTTGCAAAGAGAGAGGAAAAGTGGTTGCCCTGCTGGAAATCGGACACAATTTAGCGTGATTGCTTTTCAAGGAGGCACCTGCTTCTGAAAAGGGTGGGGGGAAGAAGAAAGAAGAGGAGGTTTGCCTGTGTAGAGCTCTTAATGGTTCCCTGTTTTGGTAGTCTAATAGTTTATTGCTTTCTGTTGGTAGCCATTGCAGATGAGACCACCAAAGCAGTTGCCAAACTGGTTGCCAGACAGAGAAGTGTGAAGGCACGGAAGAGGGCTCCTGGGAAGGGAGGTGCTGCTTCTTCCTCTAAGAATCCACAGAGTTCCCCTCAGAGGGGCAGGGCTCCCGTCCTGCCAGCGACGGTGAAGGCTGAGCTGCAGGATCTGCTGAGTTCCTCACCGCTTCTGCTCTTGGACTTTGATAAGGCCTTCTTCAGACGCTTTGGCCGGGCTTTCCAGTACACGCAATATGGATTTTTCTCCATATTTGAAGTCCTCAGAAGTGTGTCTGATATCATTGCAGTTGAGCAGACGAGAGCAGGTTCTTTGCTGAGCCTGAAGAAGCACCTGGCACGCGAGATACAGAGGGAAGAGATGCCTCAAGGGCAGGCGCGGGAAGAGATGCCCCAAGGTGAGGCAGTGTGTTATTTAACTGAAAACACTTAGCTCTCAAGCGCTGTGGCCAAGCAACTGTTTCAAGTGAATGTTGCTGCATTTCCAGTTGCTGCAATAGCCCCAGTTCCCCGAGGGTTTAGCACAAAAGGGCTGTGGGGTGCTGCATAAGAAGCTGTCACAATGGAGTTGCCTTGGTAGCAGAGAGCTTAGCTGGAAGTTTTCCACAGGTTGCCACTGGTTTTTGGTGTGAAGTGAAAGAAAGGATATTTTAGCCCATTCAGAGTATGGACTTTCTGAATGTATGTGTAGGACTGGAATTTCTAGCCATTCCAGGCAATAGATAACAAAAACTAGAAGGATCCCCTTTAATGTCTGCTCTGCAGGCTGGTAAAGCCTTTCTGATGTGCTTTTTGAGACTGAAGGTTTAGCACTAGTCTGAAAGGCAGAGCTACAATGTTCCACAAAAGAAAACAGAAGAGACTGCAGGTGTCCTCAGTGCTCCCATAACAGCTATGAGAGAAGGCAGAAAATCACATACAGTTCCTGCCAAATTCCTGGCTTTTCTGGGGAAAATTCATTTTAGTGTTATTCTAGCAATTAATTTAACCCTTAGCATGCTTACAAAAGCAAGTCTTTTTTGTTTTGTTTTAATTTATTAATACAGTGAAGGGTGCCTCTGAAGTGAATCGTCATGATTGTGGTGGCTGTGAGTGCTACAAGAGATGAGGAAAATGGTACCAGTGCTTTCAGACTTTCATATTCAGATTTCTCCTCTTCCTACTTAATATTTAACACTGCATCAGTCCAACAAAGAATAACAGCCAAATTATTGTCTTTGCAGCACCTGCAGTTGAGATGCCTCCTTTGGAACCCAGCTGTGAGACAGCGAGCTTCCACCTGACAGCAGAAGAGAAGTCTGAGCCAGTGGAAACACAAGCAGTAGATTTGGGTGATGGCCTCAAACAAGTAAGTGGCTGGACAAGCAATCTGTAGCTTTTTCATGTCTTAATCCAGGGGCTAATACTCTTTTTACTGCTTTTGTTTCTGTTGATTGCATTGTTTCTGATTGTTGCATTGTTGATGCACTGCTGCTTCCAAATTTTTTTGTACCAGTTTTAGATGAGTCTGGAGGTGACCAGACTCACACTGACCTGGTTTATAGCTTTCTATGCTATCCAAACTACGACTTTTTCTTGTCTCTTTCTGGTCTCTATCTGGTCTTGAGATCTATGTTGCAGATCATCCAAGGTCATTTAAGCATGATCTTGCTCCCTGATAATAGTGGTGATACCTTTTGCAGTACTTACTTGTAATTGGACTTTAATAACTGTTCTGAGCCTTGCTGTGTGGGATTTCCCTTGCTGCTGTAGGCAGGGCTTAAGTGTCAAGCAGCTGTGTGACAGAGCTGGGGAATGGTCCTCAGAGACCTTGATTCCTGCAGTCTCAACTCTGCTATTTGGTTGGACTTGGAAAATTTTTTTGGTTTGTTGTTGGATTTGGGTTTTTTTAGCAGTGCATTTTTAGAAAGGGATGGAGAACAGTACAGAGGCTCTGAACTGCCAAACCCGACTGGGAGAATTTGTTTGTCCCCTCTATTTTTGTCTTTTGAGCATCTTTAGGCCTTCTTTTTTTCTCAGGAAAATCCTACTTAGAGTTATTTCCTCTGCCAGGCTCATCTTGTGTCTGTATGCAACTGTATGGTTGGAGCACATAGGTAGGGAAAGTGTCCCAGGAGTTCTTCCTGACTTTGGTGTTTTGTGTACTAATGAACTTGGAAGCCTGGGACTGCGAGTTGGACTTTGTGCGGCATTTCATAAAACATATATACTTTAGAGATTTTTGGCAGGCTATTCTGATCCTTTAAAGAAATTTTAGTTTGGCATGATGAAGTTCACAGGGAATTCCCCTAGATCAAACAAAGTCTGTTTGTGGGAAGGGTAAAAAAGGGGCGATATGGTCCTGGTAGCTCCAGATTTTTGTTCTTGTGTGACAAAGGGAACCTGTTTTGTGACAAAGGGAACCTGTTTAAAGATCCTAGAAGGATAAGTCTTGGAAGATGTTTGTACAACTAAACTAGTATTTGTCATGAAAGACCAAGTTTGCTGTTTTGTTTTAAAAAATGCCCTCAAGAGGAGGAAAGCATGTTGTAATGTGTTAGTTTGGGTATGCAATGAATGCTTATTTATCAGGATGCCTCAAATTAGAGTGGAAAGATGCGACCTGATCCCCACTGTGCTGCAAGGTATCCAGTACCCAGTCACAAGAGACTAATAGTGGAAGTGTTGTAAGGGACAAATGAGGGACAAAGGCTGAGTCAATCTGTTCAGCCCTGAGAAGGGTAAAGTATGTAGAGCTGCTGCTCTCAGCAGCTTTTTCTTGCTGCCCTGAGCAGAAGGAAAGGTGTCATCCACACCACTCTTGGCAGCTGCCAGTCCAGTTTAGGACAAGGAGTTAGCCAGTCTTACAAGCCATGCCTCTTGTAAGCATAGTTTTACAGTGTGTCCTGTTGGTTTATCTTTTTATAATTTTGTTGCTTTTTTGTGGACATGTTTTTAAGTACACATCTTCTACATCTTTCAAAGAAATATCTGTTGTCACTATCAATGTGTGAGCTAGATTGTAAAGATCATGTGTGCCCTTAACAGTCTGATATGAAGAGCGTTCTCGGAGCAAAACGGTCCCTTAGAAATTCCACTATCACAGGCACTTCTTAGAGGAAATGAAAGGGTTTTTTAGAGGTGATGCTGCTGCTTAGGTAAGAATTCCCTTCGTTGCCTTTTAATTAAAAAATGTTAACTCACAGTTTAACTCAATGTTTTAGTCAAAATTTTTAGATCAAAGAAAATCAAGGGCGTTAGCCCTTGCTCAGTCTGCAGAAGGAGAGACTCTTATCTGCTTCTTTAGAAAATGGTTAAAAGAGCCAGTATTGCAAACCCCATTGTTTGCAGTTGAATTTAGACATATGAGCAATGGGGGTGTGTGCTGGAAGACAAATTTCCCATACATTCCCTGATGTGTAATGAAGTGGTAACTTGTTGCATATTCACAATGAGTAAAATTGAAATAATTTTGACTTCTGATCATTGGAGAAGTGCTGTTTGTTGGCACGAAAGAAAGCTCTTGAGGTAGTGAAAGTAGCTGAAGTAGCTGATCCACACTAGTTCAAGTGAAATAATGTTTTCAGCAGTTAGAGAGTAGTGCAAAATTGTAAGCTGTGCTAATAGCTCACTTGTGTACAAATTTGTCTAGAGTGAGAAAAGAATTTGTAGGTTTTGTTTGGTTTTACCTTTGGGAAATAGCTCTAGTGTGAAACTGAGATGTATTTGTGCCTTCCTTCACTTTTGAATCATTTTCAGATAGAATTTTGCTGGTTCAGTCATTTACACTTTCATGGTCACAGAACATAGAAATAGCATCTTTTGGGTAAAATCCAACAAATAGATGGGTTGTGTTTGGGGTTTTTGGAGTTGTTTTTTGTTCTGTTTTGCTTTTTTAGCAATATCTATTCAATGCTTTTGTCTCAATATGTGACATGACTTCAATTCCTCTCCTTTATTCCTTGCAGGAATATGAGCAAGGTATTTTTTGGCACCTCTCTTTGCACTGGAGGGAATAAAGACAGAAGGAAGAGAATGAGTGTGAAAATGAATGCTTCTACCACAGGGAAAGTTTTAATCCAAGTTTGTGCAATTCTCTCATATTCAGTAATTCACAGGTCCTCAGGAAAGCAGAACTATTTTTTACCTTAATGGAAAGGCCAGTTATGTGTGTTCAGTGCATGAGGAGATAGATAGCTGAGTGTCACCTTCTTATCCCTTTGTAGCCTCAAGATTTGGAGCAGTCCCTACTGGACAAGTTGATAATGACTCCAGAAATCCCCCCTGATGCTGTTCAGGACAGACGCCTTTGCAGCTTACCACCACTGGAGAGAAGGTGCTTGGTGGGAGTCTTTGTGGAATTCATCATCTCTCCTAGCCAGTTCTACATCCACATCTGCAGCAGGGAAACATCTGATAAACTGCAGGATATGATGATTGAGATGAGGTGCGAACAAGCTATGCTGATTCAGTACTACTACCCATTGTGTATGTGCTGAGGGATCAGGGCATCCAGCTGTTAGTTATGGTCACTGCTGGCTTGATTACTTGATATGGAGATGCTGGTGCTGTACTGAAACATATACTCATAATGCTTACCCGTCCCTTTTAACTAGCAAGCACTAAGTATGGTTAATAGCAATTCATAGTAGCTTGGCTGTGTCCTAGACAGTCCTAAACTTTAAAAGCCCGGAAAGGTTATGGAAAGGAACTTTAGGGTTTCTTTGCACCTCTGTTGTCTGTGCTGCTGTTGTTAATGTGCTGGATTAAGGCTTTTACTTCCATCTGCAACACTTAAAAGCAACAGGTAGTAGGCCTTTGTCATATCTATATTTGAAAGCAAAACCCCATCTGCGGCTTTGTGTCAGTTGTTATACATTTGAGATTCTATTGCACCATGACAGTGCTACAATTGCTGTTAACTGTGTGCCAGAGTAAATGCTTGATGTCCGTGGGGCATGTGTAAGTGTGATTACAGACTCTCCAGACAGATACTGTGTATGTCAGCCAGTATTCCAGAACCTGGATCATAAGAAGCACTGACATGTCAAGGTAATTTTAAAAGTTAACAACTAGAATGACTGTATTTAGCTTCTGATCAATCCCCATTAATTAACTTTTTGTTGGGCAAGATTATCATTCAAATGTTAAAAGTTTGGATTTGCATTTTTTTATTGTTGTTTCAGTTTAAGTGCAGCAGAACAGGGATGTAAAGCATCTATTAAAACAACTCCTGAAAATTCATATCATAGGGACTTTGAGAAATTAGGATTCTTCTGAAGACCTGTATATTTCTCTTTGTTCATCTCCTGCATCTTACCAAGCACAGTTTTTCATTATGATCTTTTGCAGACACTGCTACTCAAATAAACTTGTTTCTGATCGTTATATCATGCCTGAGTCTTCAGTACAGCCTGGACAGCTTTGCTGTGTAACAGTCTCGAAATGGTGGTACCGCGTTATCATCCACCGTGTGATCAATGACCAAGAAGTAGAGGTGTTCTACCCAGATTATGGAAACCTCGAAATTGTCCGAAAGTCTTGGCTGAGATTCCTCAAGTAAGTAAAGTACACATGGGTGACAGAATGTTTGAGGTTGGAAGAGACCTCTGGAGGCCATCCTGTCCAGCCTCCTTGCTCAAGTGGGGCTGTCTAGAACAAACTGCCCAGGCCCATGTCGAGAGAGTTTTTTAATGTCTCCCAGGACGAAGACTCTACAAACTCTCTGGGCAGCCTGTTCCAGTGCTTGGTCACCCTCACGGTAAAAATGCCACTCTCCATCTGATCAGCCCCCAACATGTACTGGTGCATGGTGTTGTTCCTCCCCAAGTGTAGGACTTCATTGAATTTCATGGTGTTCCTGTCTGCCTGTTTCTGTATCCTGTTGAGGTCTCCCTGAATGGCAGCATGACCCTCTGGTATATCAGCTATTCCTCCCAGTTTTGTATCATCAGCAGACTTGCTGAGGTTAGACTGTCCCCCGTCATCCAGATTGTTAATGAAGATGTTGAACAGTATTGGACCTAGTATTGACACCTGGGGTACACCACTAGTTCCTGGTCTCCAACTAGACTTTGTACCACTGACCACCACTCTGGGCCTGGCCCTTCAGCCAGTTCTCAATCTACCTCACTGCTCATCCAGCCTGTACTTCATTAACTTCTCTACGAGGATTTTGCAGGACACAGTGTCAAAAGCCTGATAGAAATCAAGGTAAACAATACCTACTGCTTTCCCCTCAACTACCAAGCTGGTCATTTCATCGTAGAAGGTTGTCAAGTTGGTCAAGCATGACTTGGTGAATCCATGTTGCCTACTCCCAGTCACTTTCTTGTCCTTCGTGTACCTGGAAACGGTTCCCAGGTTTAGTTGTTCCATCACCTTCCCAGGGATCAAGCTGAGGCTGACTGGTCTGTCTGTCTTCAGAAAGACATCCCAGCATGCAGATTTCCTAGAAAGGATCAGGGGGTTTATTCCATAATGGTGCCTTGCAGGCATTTCTTTGCTTGCATGCTAATGCTGCAGGTGACATTGTTTAAGAGCTGGCTTGCTGACCACTTCGGGCCCTTTGCTCATCAGCCCTGTCCATCGCTCCCTCACAGTGACTTTGGGCTAAATCCTCTCCTGTTTCTGCCTTCACTTCTCAGTCTTTCTGCTTGCAGCTTTCTGTCACTTTGGGGTAAGCACCCTAATCCTCCTTCCTGGGTTCTGTGAATGTATGTGAACATCTTCCTGAACAAACATCAGTCCAAGTGGGATATGTTTGCAGTGTCAGAGGTACTTGTTCTCTGCAGTTCAGTACCTTTTCCATATTTACTTCTTCCTTCTCACTTGCCTCTATTCATGCCTGGCCATTGGCGTTCTTTGGTTCAAAAGTCATTGCTCTCTGTCCATGACTTTGTAATCATAAGGGATTATGATGGGAGGATGCTTGGGCAAGGGAGGGCATAAGGGACCAGCTGTTATTGCTATTTCTCCTGTGCCCATTCTCTGGATATGGATTATTTTCCATAGCTGCTCTTGGGTTTTATTCATAAAAGCAAAATCCAATACGTGCCTCTATTCCTAAGCTGATTTTAAAACCCAGAAAAGGAGGAAGTTCTCTTCTTCTACCTGGTTTTGCTCAGTTTTTGCTGTAATGATGATGGCTTTTTTCTGTATTGTAGGTGGTGCTACTTGAAGCTCCCTGCTCAGGCCATCCCATGTTCCTTGGCATGGGTAAAACCTATGGAGGTATGTGTTCACATGCAGTTTTGTTTGACACATGTATGAGAGCTGTCAAGTAGAGGTTGGCTTTTTCACCTAATAAGCGCAAACATTTGGATTAACTCAGGTCCCATTGATGTTTACAGCAGAATTGCTGCTGTTATGTTCAGAGTACGACTGTGTAAGTCTCCGTCTCTGCAAGTGATCACCATTCCACTGTCTGTTTTCCTTGTGATCAGGGTATTCTTGCTTATATTGTTGCAGAAACAGATGGCTACAGTTAAGCAAATGAACAAACTTGTTTCTGCCCCTGCCAGTAGTTCTTCAGGATCCTACTGAAGCCTTGGTAGCTCCAGCCCTCTGTTTTAAAAATTTCTTCTGTGACAGAGCTTTAAGTGAGTTGGTTTGATGCAACAGCACAGCCAAAAAATTTTAAGAGGTCGTAAGAAAGTTCCTCTGTGCTGGGAAACCTCTTGGTCAAAAAGCCTGAGAAATACAGTCTCTGAAAGAAAGCATGGGCAGAGAATTGCTTCTTCTGTGTTTAAAGATGTTATTTTAAAAAAGTTATTTCCTCTGGTTTTTGAGGTTTAAAGAATCACAATTTTCATTGCAGTGAGGCTTAGCAGCTTCTTCAAAACATTTGACACTTTTAACATTTATAATCACACAATTCCAGGAATTTAGAAAAACAAAAACCCACCAACAAACAAACAACTGTATTTTAAGCAATTGTGATAAAATCACTGGTGAATGCCATCGAACCATGTATGGAAATAGGTACTTAGGGTGAAAGGGCATTCCCAGTGTAACTAGCATTGCAGGCTTTAGGTTAGTTTGATTTAATTCAGTGCTTGGGAAGCTTGTCTGCCTGACTTTCCTGTATTTGTCCCTAGCCTGACCTAGCTTAATTGCCTTTTTGACAAGTGCCCACAAGGAAGAGTCTCAAGCGGTGAATGTTGGTCTGTTTATAGTACCTTTACATTCTTGTTTCTTCTTCAGGGTACTTGGTCCAGTGCAGCAACTCTCCTATTCAAGCAGCTGTGTGGCTCCAAGCTACTTGTGGGCATTGTGGATGAATATGTGAATGGCATTTTGCATCTTTTCCTGTGTGACACCTCCACCAAGGAAGATGTCTACTTCCACTGCGTCTTGAGGGATGGTGGATGTGCTGATGTCTGCGGAGAGAACATTCCTTCCCAGGTCAGGAGGGAGGCATGTGCTGCTGAAAGGAAGGGCAGGGAAAGGATCGGTTGGGTCTCAGTAATTGGAAGATCTTTAGCTTGATGCGAGTAGTTTTGTGAAGAGCAAAACTGATATTGCCTGCTTTCCTGTAATTTGCCATTTTGTGACTGCATCCCACAGTGTATAAATCTATGTTGAGAGCTTACTTTTTGGTTAAGGTGGAGTCTGATAATGCAGCAGAGATGTTCTGGTGTAGTAGAACAAATTATTTTCACCCTGTCTTCTCACAGTGGATTAGAAGGTTTTGATTTTTTGTTTAAGTCATTTAGCTTGGTAGTATTGCAGATTCACCTGAAGCTGACACGCATTCTATAAATAACAAGGAAAAGTAAAATAGCTATAGGTATTCTGAGCATAAGGCCAAACTGAGACGGAATTGAGAGATTGTTAAGAGATGTGTTGCTTAATTACCCGTTGTTAATTCCAGCAAGTTTTGTTAGTCATAAGTTGAGGTCTCTGATTCATCCAAACAATTAATGAGAGCAAGTCGATTAGATTTTGTCTGACTTAAAAGTAGTGCTGCATAGTGGCCAGGCAGTTTGAGTGAGGAACAGAATAGTTAAATAAATTATCTTGGCCTTCTCTGCTCTAGGCATTGAAGATTGGTTATGCCATTAACAAACTGAATTATGGAAATGGTCTTGGTTTAAAAAGTCTCTTACTTTACCAGTGAAATGTGCAGTGTTGGACAGCATAACCATGGTAGATTGCATGTTGTGCCTTGGGCAGACATTCAAGTTGTAATTCAGTGCAGAGAGCATTTATGATTTAGGCCCATCTCTCTGTCATTATATGAACATCTCAGCTCAGTTTCAGTAAGAACTGTGAGGATATGAAAACCTTAGAAAGGTACTGCCACTTTTTTATATCTCAGCAGAAAGTCAGGCTTTACAGCCCAGAGTGCTTGTATCTGTTGTTTTATTCAGTAGAGGCAGAATGTGTGTTTTGGCAGGATTAGATCCTATGATTGTGTTTTTGCATGTGTATGTCCAGTTTTGGGGGAGGAGGACATTGCTGAGTAATTTTGTTGCCGGAGGGAGGGGAGTTGGATTTTTGTAGTAAGACAATTGCAAGAATTTGGAGCTAACATGTGGGTGGTGTGCTTCTTCATAAAACCTGTTAGAAATTTGCTGAATCCTTTTTAATTTTTGTGGTAGTTACAACATGGTTTCCTTGACTATACTTGGGGTTTTTTTTCGTTTGTTCCTAGGGATTCATGGAACTGAATCCTTCGGCCTTGTATGTTCAGCCCAGTGGAAAGCAGGAGAATGCTGAACTGGTGAAGCCAGACCTTCACTTGCAGCAGAAATCTGTACATGCAGGTAGTGAAACAGCAACCTCAAAGCTCGACGGGGATGAACGGTGTGACCAGGTGGGAGTTTGGCTGTGGCATAGCTATCATTCAATGCAATCAGCTCCAAACATGTATTGGTTTAGTCTCATGCAGTTTTTTTGTGGAGTTGTTTTTTTGCCTTTGTAAAAAGCAGGCAGAACCATAATATAAAAACAATTACACATGGACCATAAATACATCTCTAGCTGCTTGTCCTCTGATCCCTTTGCAGACTTCAGGAGTCTGTGTCTTCAGTGATTTCTCTAACCTCCCATATGCACCATAATGTTTCAGTTAGAGAGAGAATGGACTCTGAGAACTCAGACCAGTACCAGATTCTCAAGATCAGTTTGACTTGGCACTTTCATGTTTTGCACCCCCCGGGAGCTGAGAAGTGGTGTGTTTTCCTCTCTCATCTCTGAGATTTGCCAAAAAGATGTGTAGTAACTCAGGGTATCATTTAAATGTGGGAAGAGACCAGTGGAGAACTAATGGTGTGTTATTCATCTTAAGGGTCTTGCTCGTTCTAAACTTATCTAAAAGGAAGCAATTTGCAATGCTCGGGATAAGGTTGTATACAAACATAGTTTTATTAAAATAACTCTAAAGTGAATGATATCTAGATCTGGATACTGGTTTACATCTTTGATTTCACAGAATGTTAAAAAGAGGAGCCTTTGCTATTTGACAGATGGAGAATCTAATGAACAGAGGGGGTTGAGCAGGGAGTAAGACCCTGGTCTTGAGTGCAATCTAATATAGTACCATTAGAAACACTGGGAACACTTGTCTACAGGTGACTTTCTCTACTTTTCTGTGTTATTTAAATTGTAGTATTTTCATGACACATTTTACTGCAGGGTCCAAAGCACCTTTCAAGTAAATGCCAGCTGTTGAAGTGTTCAGCAGTGGGCCTGCTCTGGAGCTGTTTTCCTGATGGTTCTCTGCAATAAGAGTAAAAGCTAGAGTAATGCTAGTAACTTGTAAAGCAGTCATTTTACCTAGGTTTTGTTTTAGCCAACTGTGTTTCTGTGCTAGAGAAACTATATAAGCTGTATATCTTGGATATTAATGGCCTCGCACTGTTGATATATCATCTGAACTGAAGGACACAAACCAGCATCTTAATGTATGTATTTGGAAGAAATTAATGTGGCGAAGACTGCAAATCTGAGTTTATTGTGATTATTTTTTTTAATGGAAAAATCTGGGGAGTACCCTAACTAGTTAACTGTAGCAAAATCCATTTGTGTAAATGTCAGACATACCTGGTGATTTGGAGACTAGAGGAATGTAAATGTGTTCAGGTTTTGTCGTGTCTGATTTTAAGGGTCTTATTAGAATCCTTTTCCAGAAACTGCAGTCCTCTAGATCTCTCTTTGTGTAAGACTTTAAACGTTTCCTTCTCTGCTGTTCTGTTTAGCTGTCCAAAATGTTTCCTTCTCTTCCTTGGTGAATCGCTAATATGATCATCAGTGACAGTTATTAAAATGGCTCAAAATGTTTTGAACTGGAATGAAACATGTCCAATATTTTCTGGTAACTCCTCTTAAGCCATGGGGAACTCCCTTTGCATTGTCCAATCTTAGATTTGCTTCATCAGGATTAACAACTTTTTTTTTCTTCTCACCCTCCTTAAGTGCAAAATGGGTAGACACTGTGTTGTATCAGCTCTGCTACATTAGGACATTTCTCCATGGTAAAATTTCTCAGGAGGCAGGAAGCAATAACCAGAAAACATTGCTTGAATAAAACTGTACTTTCCAAGTGATAGGTTTTACTGTGGAGGAGAGAAGTTAAAGTGACGGTTAGTTTCTTGTTCATATTATTTCCTGTCCTTCCATGTTCTTTCTATCCTTTCCAAGTAGGACAGACTTCTCCAGATAGAAATGTTAAAACTTCTGAGCAGAACAGAAAAGCTCCTTTGCATTTCTCCCAGTTAATCTCTGAGTGGTATCATCTTATTGCTCTGTATTTTGCTCCAGCGCATCCTGCTTTTTTCCACCCACATTAGTTGTACCTTTTCTTGCTTTGTCCATCTCCTTAGCAACGGCACCTGTCTACTAAGAAGGAGACAGGGGATGATGTGCGGCCACTTTTGGGTGAAATCAGTGTCCCAAGAACAACAGACCAAGACCCTGAACTTGCACAGGAGGATACAAATCAAATTCCTACAGAGCTTATGGCAGTGGTTAAGGTAGGAGCATTTTTCTCAGCTATTGCTGTTGAGAGGGGTTGTTCTTGGTTTTATGTTATTTGAATAACCCTTTGATTGCTTTGACATGTATTTTTTTTTTAAAGTGACTGGCAAAGGAATCACATCTGGCTGTTAGCATGGGCTCAGAGCTATACATTTTTGTGGTGGGTTGACCATGGCTGGATGCCAGGTGCCCACCAAAGCCGTTCTATCACTCCCCCCTTCTTCGCTGGACAGGGGAGAGGAAAAAAATATAACAAAGGGCTTGTGGGTCAAGATAAGGACAGGAGAGATCATTCA
>JANZLQ010000095.1:32973481-32989276 GCA_026212715.1 Elanus axillaris
AGCTTCTCACAGAAGCCACCCCTTTAAACCCCCCCCCCCCCCCAAAATCTTGCCACAGAAACCCAATACAATTTTCCTCTTTGCTGTTGTTTCTGGTGTTGATGATCCACTAGTGCTCCACTGGAACGTCAAGGTATTGTGGATACAAGAAGACTATTTTGGCACTTTATAGATCAAACCTCGTGGTCCTGAGGGTTACTGGGAGTAACTAGAGTTAGTGGTGTCACTCTAGATCACGCAGGCATCTTCCTGAATTAGGAGGGTGGTTTTGGGAGGGTTGTGTTTTGGGCTGTGCTTTGAGGTATTGTGTGGCCCTGCTGTTGCAAGTTTGCCACTTAAATTGTTCTTAATGATGATTCTAACAGAGCCTGCAGTGTGGGACTTTGCAAACACTCTGCTCTGGGTTCAGCAGGGAGCCAATATCACTCAGGACTTGTTGGGCCGCAGAAGGGATTGCAGAGCTGGAAATGGGAGTGTGCCTACAAGGTTTTGGATAACCACAGCTCCTTACGCATCTAGAGATTGATAGTGGCTGAGACAAAGCTCTTTCTAGAAGCACGAGGGGGAAGTTGGTTCTCAGATAGTCTAGAGCAGAGCTGGAAGAATTGGTGTCTGGGGGATGTTACTTGAAAGGGATGGAGAGAAAGCAAGCTGGGAAAAGGGACCTTGAGAGAGTGAGAGGAGAGGAAAGCTTCTGGTAGCAAGCGTGGGGATAAAGTACGATGAGATGAGAGGGAGGCAGGTGGATAGATAGCAGTAGGGTCCTTGTGAGCCAACTTAAATGCTTCCCTGCAAGTATTAAAACTGTGTGAGTTTCAAAGCGTAGGAATTTCTTAAATGGATCGGAGAGGTCCTGGGCACATTTTCTGTCCCTGACTGTGATCTGTGTTACAGTCTTTAGAAGAAGTGACAATTTCTATTGAGGAAGACTGTGAGATGAAAAAATAATCCTGCCTATAGGCATTAGGGGGTAAGGAATGTACCAGTCAGCTAGTTACAAGGACAGACAGGAGGATTTCCTGCTCTGATTCCTGCTCATCGCTTGGCCTCAGGGTTTTGTGGCACTTGCAGCATCACCAAGTGGTATTCCCTCCTTTCCAGTTTTCACTGCTTGTGTTTTCCATTTCAGTGGTAGTGTTGTTCTTAATTGTGAGAATCAGGAGTAAGAGCAGATAGATACTGCCTTACTTCCTGCCCTTCACAGCACTCTTTAGGGTATCCTGTCTTGTTTGCCTCTTCTGTAAACTGAACAGACTCTTTTTTTAAAATTATTTCCATCCCAGCTTTTTCCAGTGCTAACAGACATTTTTAGTGTTCAACCTTGCACCCTGTCTGTTTCTGCTTTACCATGGAGTGGCAGCAACACTGCTTGTCCCCCAACAAGGATAGCTGGGTGGCAAGAGGAGATAATAATAATCTTTTAACCCTGGTAGGTGGGTTTTTTTCTTGTCCTAACACTCTGTTTTTTACTGCAGGTTAGGCAGGGGTTTTCAGTGGGCTTTTGATATCAAGCTGAGTAGTTGGTTAATTGGACTCCAGTGATGCCTGTCATTCAAATTATTCTGTCTTGGCATCCTGTCAGCACAGAATTTCTGCTGCCCAGCCATTTAGCTCTCCTTGCTGCTTCAGAAGCACTTCATGGTCCCCTTGGTGGGGGAGGCGGGGGGCAATTTAAATTGCTTAAATCTGCTTCTGTAAAAACAGTTGGGTTTTTCTTGGCTAATCCTCTGAACGCACTCTCACCAAAGGGTGGAGCACCTCTGGATGGTGTTTCACCCCTTCTGAAGATGGATGTCTTTCCTCTGCTGCCTTGAAAACAGAAGAAGCCTGCAGAGCAAGCATCTAATTTTTGAGCAAATATGGTTGGGCAAGGTGAATTACTGCTTGTCTGTCGTTTCACTGTTTTTCTCTTCCATGCTGAATTAACAAATATGAACATTGGCTCTAGTCCCTGTCTATGGCTGAGACATGGGTGATCATCCCTGGAACTTAACTTTAATTTGTATTCTTAAGGAAAAATGCAGAGGGACTTCATCTGACTCTATTCCCACTCCCTTGCAGAAACTCCCTCTGTCGTTGCCATCATTTGTTCTGCGTGGGGCTGCTGAGAGATGAGCCAGCTGGTAATTCTTTGCTAAGACATGGTGATTTGTATCTCGTAATAATTTGTCACTCTTTTCAGCTTGCTGTGCAGGAGAAGCTGCCCTTTGGCCAAGGTTGTGAGTAACTAGTTGGTTTTAGTTTTGTTTGGGTTTTTTTTAATTATCCAGTTGCTGACATTCCCGTTCTTTGTGGACTTTGAGAGATAATAAACATCAGGGCAGCTAATGAACTGAGTGTGCACTAATCACACCCTCTTCTGAGTCTTTTATATACATTTGCAGACACCTCATTCTCTTGGAGAGTCCTCAATGCCTGCTGTCTTGTTCAAGTCAGTGGAAGACTTTTACACCTCCTTTATGTACTCCAAGCAACCAGCAGAAATGAGCCAAGATGACCCTGATCAGATAGAAAGATCTTCCAACAAGGCACAACTTCGTGAAGCTGTACATCCCTCTGTTCTACTTATGGCAATACCGTTTATGCCAGACAACAATAACAGTACGAATAGATTTGTCAGTAAAAGTTAACATGGCGGAAAGCTGAGCAAGTCTGTTACTGTACTATGAGTCTTGCAGTCACTATTGGGTGTCCTAGGATTGGTGCTGCTTCTTTGCTAGATCAGATGAAAATGGTGGTGTTTCTGTGGGATAGAGATGTGACAATAATAAATGACTGTATGCAATGCATCAGTTTGACCTTTGTGCAGCAAAATGTATTTCTAAATGTTTAGTGGGAACAAATGAATTGAAGGTTATGTCTCTCTGTTGGTTTTTGCCTTTTCTAGACTTTATGCTGCTTTCATACAGAAGTAAGTCTTTGCTTCTCCACTCCATATGTTATCTTGTGTTTGTTTCATACTGAGAGTCTCTCAATCTCCCAAACATAAGGGACAAAAGCATTTTTTAAACCTCATAAGGTCCCTGTGTGAGTGTTCATCTTCCAAATGATGAAAGAATTTAAAACACCTCTACAAGAGTTGCCCGATTTATGAGGTAGATTAAGTGACTTGCCAAAGGCAGTTCCTGTTTGTGCCTTGGAACAGAGCTGTCTGCCATCTGTCTGGAGTGGAGGCCCAGTTCTCCAGACAGGAGCTACTCAATTCACATCTGATTTCCCAGCTCCGGGGAAACAGAGGTGAGCACTGGGAGGAGAAGGAGAGAAGCTCTTGGATTGTACCGTGTTAGGCTCGTCAAATAGGTGTGCAGGAGAAAGTCCCCTTGCCATGACCTGGTAAGGTCCAGGCAAAAGGGATTTCAGTCTAAACTGGAGTTCTTAGAGTTGCCAAGGTAGATACCATCTTTCTTTTCTGTGTCCCTCTTTATGCAGATGAAGAGAAAATGAAGAACAAAGACCTTCCTGGGAGCCTTGCAGTTGGCCTGTGCAGTGCCAGTGGGCTGTCTGACCAATGGCCATCTCAGAAACTGTATGTCCCTCCTACCACGTTATGTGCGGTGTTGGCAGCTGCACGGTTAGCCACTTCCAGTGACTACTTCCAGTGGCTCCCCAGCCTAAGAAGTTGTGAGAAGAAGGGAGAAGCTGGAGCAGATGCTGAGGAAGGCTGTCTAGAGCAGCAAAGGCCTTCTGTGTGACTGCACTGTCATTTTCTTTGTTCAGAAATGTTTAATCCCTTGAAAAACTCTTGAGTCTGACATCTCAGATGTGCCCAGTGCGTGTGATAAATGTTACTTCTACTACTAGGAAAATAGTTTGTTTTGTTGTACTGGTGGTGTGCTGATTTATTGCTCTTTAATGTAATGGTTCAGGAGAACATCCAAGTGTCATATTGTGTTATATATCCTATAAGTTTAGGAGAGGTAAACTGGCTACCTATCTCTCCATCCTTAAGTGCACAAACAGTTTTGACATTGTGTGGGGAGATGTTTTTGGTTTTTAACACAGTGGATGCTCTACACACTCCTCGCTGTTAGGAGAGTTGGTTGTATCCCAGCTCAGGCCTCAATCTGCTAAGTGCTGGTAACTTGCAAAAAGAAACCTCCTTCCCCAAGAAGATGATACCCTGATTTGTTGGTGAATTAGGATGCCACTCACACGTATGAAGCATCAGGAATCCCACATTACAGATACTGAATGAGATCTATAAAGAATGCAGTGAGAGAAAGCTTGAAGCTTGATGTTGGCCATGTTATGTAGCTCCTTGCCTGTGGCAAGAAATCCTCTTGGGCTTGAGTTTGTTAATGTGGAGAAAAGCTGTGAAAATAGATGTGCCATTGTTTATGAATGCTGGCATTCAGCTGGCTTGCTGGTGCCTAGACTGTTCCTCAGGTCTTCAGGGGCTCCAAGGGCTGCTCTGTGCCCACCTGCAAACATGCAGGAGGTATGCTTCACTGCATACCACCAAGAAAAGCTCAAGATAGGGTTTAACACTAATGTTGGAATGGATAAAAGCCTGGCATAAGAGGTTGACTGGTTGGACTAGAAGATCTTTAAAGCTCTCTTTCAACCCAAACCATTCTATCGTTCTATGACTATTTTGTTTTAATTTCAGCGTTTAAGGGTGTTAAGGATGTGAAAGGGCTAAAAAAAATGTAGAGAGAGCAAGAAAATCTGGGGCTTGTTAGGAAACAACCACCCAGAAAGCTAATGAAGGGGGGTGGAAGCAAAGAGACAAGGCGCTATGGCTTGAGCAGGGGCTGTACAACCCTGCAGGGAGGTTGCCTGACTTCTCTGTTCCCACATTTAGGCCGGGGAGTTGTCGCACGTGTTTGTCACGGCTGAAATGGAGCCGAGGTTGCTCAGAGCTGTCTGGGCGATGAAGTGCTTGTCTCCATCACCACCCTCTCTGCCGCAAAACCCCTTTTGGTTTCAAGGAGGTGAGGTCTGGGGCTGGTGTGGGAGACCCCCATGTCCTCCCCTGCCTGTCCCCTGGGCTGCGGCAGGGAGCAGTGGGCTGGAGGAGCTGTCACATTGTCCCCATCATCACTGCTAGGTGGCGGCCAAGGCCAGCTCTCGGCTCCCTTCAGCCTAAAACTCTTCTCTGGGGGTCTGGGAGGGTGAGGAGCTGAAGAAGATCCTGCTGGGTGGGCAGCTGCCCCCGTCCCTGCTCCCTGCCTGGGGCACGGTGGGTCCTGCGGCTGCCTGGAGGTCTAACAGGGGGCTTTGGGGGATGGGTTCCACTGCTGCTCAGTGTGGGCTGTACAGGGAAATTGGGGATGGGGAGATGTTATGCAGGTCTGGAAGGGAGGTCTGCGGACACCGGGAGCTTACATGTGTGCAGAAAGGGAGCAGGCAAATTTGTGGGAGGAGGCCAGTAAGTGTTAAGCAGCATCAAGGCATCCCATGGGACGTGGGAGCTCCCCCATCTGCCGATTTTGGGAGGGAGGGAGCATATTCCAGGCTATTACCACTGTGCATCACCCTCTTCGCACGCTCTCCCTGGGTGCCTGTTGGAGGTGGGGTACAATCCCATGTACCTTTTCTGATGCTTAACTGGTTGGGATATTTTTTTTCTATGGGTTTTTGCCATTCACATGTCTGCAAGTGCTTGATTAGTTTTCCACACCCACTCAATCAAGATAAAAGGTGTGTGAAGAACTGAGCCTTAACCCTGAGCCTGGACCCCCCCAGCACCTGAGGGACAGAAAACCCACCTGGAGCAGCTTTCTGGCTCCAGGGTGACCTGGGCTGATCTTCCCAGCTGTGCTGTGGCATCTCCCTTCGCAGAGCAGCTCAGGTCGTGTTTCTCATGCCCAGCGGGTCCCTGTTTGTACATTTGTTGCTTAAGCCAGTGGAAAAAGAGAAAGCCACCTTGGGGACTGGAAAGCAATGTTGTATTCGTGTCCCTGCTTCAGGGCGTTGCCGTGCTGGTGCCAGGCGGTGGGGAAGGAGAGGTGGCTGTGCCGGGGCCATGTGCTGTGATATCAGGGTAAAGCTGAGCAAGCTGTAAAGTTTGGAGGGACCCAACCCCCCAAAGGTGTCTGATGAAAAGGAGGAAGATGTTCAGCCCTGCGACAACTCTGTCTCTGCAGGTATCAGGTCCTTCCTGGAGGGGCTGGGCGTCCCCCCGTCCTCCTTGAGGAGCATCTCCATGGAGCACTGGGGGTCCTTTCACTGGAGTACCCAGTGTGGGTGCCCCTCGTCCCAGGGCGTGGGTGCAAAGGGGTCCTGCTCCTCCAAAGAAGGGCAACTTGCAGTGGAGATGCTTTCCTCTCATTTGCCCCCAGTTTCCACCCTCCCCATAGCTATGGGGCAGCTGTGCTGCCAGCAGAGGTTGACTGGGAGTCTCTGGGGGAGAGGACCAAAATGTTTAGAGCAAATTAAAAATTGAAAGGCAGCGCAGCTCTGCAGCTCTCCCTAAAAGCCGGGGTTAAGCAAAATGCCAACGAGGTGTGCACTCCAGGGATTCACTAATGGACTTGGGCGATGTGTGGGGTCTGGGGTCAGCCCTGCCGGGTGGATGGAGCTGGGGTGGGTGGCTTTTCTGGGCTGGCTGGGGTGGTGAGAAGCGGGTGCTGGCATTTTGGTGATAGAAATGTGGGGTTCCCTTGGCTGGGCCCATGAATATGAGAGCAGAGCCAGACAAGAACACAGTCAAGAAGGACCCTGGTGCCCCTGGGGTTTGGGTGGGTCTGAAAAGGGTGAGGAGTGATGCTTTGGGCAGTGATTTTATTTCAGGGGGCTGGTTTATAGAGGAGTTTCTCATGGTGTCTTTGAGCAGCTGCCTGGCCCTGGTGGTAATCGGGTGCTTTTGAGTTTTAAACGGGCTGTCAGGAAGCATTTGGCTGGCAGGGAGGAGGCTGCAAAGTGACAGCTCGCTTTGGATGAACAAAGTGCTGCGGAGGCGGCCAGATGCCTCCCTCCCATGGGCGTCCCGATGCACAGCCAGGCTTGGCAGGAGTTGAGGTTAGGGTACCCGAGCTGCGTGCCGGTGATACGTGGGGTCCCAGACTGGTCCCTGCAGTGGTTGCTGTCACTGTGGCTGGTGCTATCTCAGCATGGTTGAAATTTTCCAGATAGATGCATCAGCCCACCCCCTCCCCACCCCTCTGCACTTTTGGGTGGACCTGTACTTTGCAAAGCGGGGTTCAATTCAGGAAGTCATTTGGGCTTAAAAACCAAAATCGATTGCTTCTGACCCCAAAAACCTTTGTCTTTTTATTTTTAGATGTTTTTTCAGATGGAAATTGAATCTTTTCCTGGTTTGGGGAGGATAAAAGTACACTCAACCCTGCATCAGATTGTTTCACTTGACCCACAAATAAATGCTTTTCTTTCCTCTGACCTGGAAGGATTTCTTTTTCTTTCCATTTGGCAAGAAAAAGGAAAAAGCCAGTTCTCGGTACAGGTCACTGCAAAACAAGGTCTTGAGCTGGAGCTAGCTTTTCAGCCTGAGTACTGTGCCAAAACCCATCAGCTCTTCCCACTGCTCTTGAGCACATGCACCAGTCCCTGGAGTGGCTCCCTTTTTCTTGCAGTAAAAAGTCCTGCTTTCCCCTGCATTTCGCTGGGAGCAAACGGCTGCCAGGCAGGAGAGCAGCCTCTGGCCGCTGGCTTTCAGTTGTGTAGAGGTGGGGACGGTGCTTGTGCCTTGCTGGCTTTTCGGAGGGTGCCTTAGCAGCCACCCCTGGGATGGTTGATCCAAGTTAACTGCTGCTTCATCTCTGCAAAAGCCTGTCTGGGGACATTTGGGGGAGATGCTGAGATATTCCTGCTTGTGGGAAGGAGGATGAAGGAGAGCTGGAGCATCTCTTGGGTGGGAAGTATGGTCAGTGCTGCCTTTTAGTTGAACTGGGGCTGGATAGGTCTTGGTGCCAGCTCTGAGGGACCGTGTGCACCCTGCTCTGCAGAAACAGGGGCTGCAGGTGTCCTGCTGAGCCCCCATTCACATCTGAGTGAGTCCTCCCATCTCCTCTCCTGTCTCCTCTCCCATCTCTGTCTTGGACCTGGCTGCTTGGGTGTTGTTTCCAGTATCAGTGGCACCGCTGCAAGTGCAGCATCCAAAGGAGAGGGAGAAGGGGGGTCCTTGCAGGTGCTGTGTAATGCCCTGAGCTTGCAGGCAGTGAAAGGAAGGCGCAAGCAGCACATGGTGTGGGCTGCTCTGCATCCAAAGTTTAGGGCAGTAGAAGTACCAACCCCTGGGAACTAGTTGGAATTGGGGCTCTTGCTGGTGAAACCCTTCACTGGTGCTGCTGGAGGCGGGGGAGTTTGGCTTCCTCCTATTGATGATGGGTTGGCAGGGCAAGCGAGGAGGCCTTGGGCTGGGTGAGATTCCCCCCAGCCCCTGCTGCCCTCGCTCTGCATGTGTGTGGGCTCCTCATCCCCTCCCCACTGCCAGGAGGTTTCTTTTCTGGTTCAGCTCTTCCAAGGCAGAAGCTGATTGCAGAGGGGTTGCAATCTCACTTGTGCTTTTAATCCCACTGCTGTCAAGCTCCATTAGGAGGTTTGGCATCATCTTGCTACCTCTGGGGCCGGGCCGCCGCTCACCCAGCCTGAAATGAGGACAAGTCTGGGCTACGCTTGGAGCGGGCAGGGGCCGGGGAGGCAGGGGTGCTTTAGGGGCCCTCACTGCTCCTGCTGCTATCCTGAGCACTTTCAGCCATCGAGGGGGCTGCAAGGAGGTGTGAGACCAGCTCATTTTTGTGGCCTGGTCACTTTGGGAGCAGGACAGAGAGGAGTTGGGGTGGCAGTAAACCACCAGACACTGAGGGTGTTTGGAAACCTTTCAGCACTGCAGCCTCAGCCTACACTCTTCTCCACAACAGGAGCGCGGCTGCATTTTGGTAACCCGCTCACGACCTCCCCCTGCTCCCGTTGCAGCATGTGCGGCTGTCTTCACGCTGCATGCAGCCGGGCATCCCTCCCGTGCTGCTGCACGTGGCTCCCGGTGCCTCAGTGGGAGGTAAAGCAGCTGGAGAAGGTGTTTGCGGGAAGGGGAGCTAATGGGCCAGAAACTGGGGCTGAGCATCCTTCCCAGCCTTGCAAGATGGGCTCCCATCCCAGAGATGGGAGGGAAAGGTGCTGTCGCTCATCCCTACCCCAGCCACCGATGCCATGTGGGCACCTCCCCGGGATTTCTAGGATGCCAGTGCTCCAGGCACAAACACCATGGGGAGGCTGGGGGCTGCCCTAGGGCCAGCCCAGCTCATCATTGCTTGTTCACAGCAGTTTTGAAGTCCTGTCTGCCTGCAGGCTTGTGGCTACCTGGAAAGGAGCTGATGTATAAAAAGAGCATGAAAAAGGGCAGGGAGGATAGGAATACAGAGAGCTGGAGCCCTGATGGTGCCTGGGGGCTGGCTGGGTGGTCATCAGGGTAACACCTCTATTTTTCCTGACCTCGCTGCCAGCTGTGCCTGAGGAGAGCTGCCCTTGGCTGCCAGCCCTGGGACTTGGCAGGCTCTGCCATGTTTGATTATGGCAAGAGCGTGGCTTTGAAAGGGTTCTGTGCAGCCAAGGAAACTGGGGGAGGGTTCTGCTGCAAAAAGGGGATAAAATCTTCTGGGGTCTGCCATCACAATGAAGGTCCTCAGCCCTGCCCTGTGCTGGGGCTTAGGGATGCTGGTGCTGGTTGGGGTCAAGTTAGCACCTCTGCACACCCTGCCCCGCACTGGTGGCTCCTGAGCTTTTCTCTGGCCAGCACATGAGCCTGGCTTTGTCCCCATGGGTTTGCCTCATGCTGCTGTGTTGCGTGGACGGCCTGTGGCTGATCCCTAGGAGGGTGCTCCTACCAAACCACGGAGCTTGCATTACCAGTAGCCTGGAGAAGTGGTCGGTGTATGGTGGTAAGGTCACACTTGGCTGGAAGGAGTTAATTTTCTGTTCTGTCTGTCCTTCCTTCCCACTCCCCTGAGCATTGCTCAAACTCCTCCTGGGACTCATGGGCTTCAGTGGGCTTGTCCCCACACCTGGCATTGGCCCTGCTTGGAGCCGTGTGAACCGCAAGTCCCACAGGGCATGTTTTCCCTACGAACCCAATGCCGTGGCCGTGCCTGTGGCAATCAATGAGCCTCTGCCAAGCCAAGCAGGGCTGTGGCTTGGCAGGCGGAGAGACCCCTCAGCCGATCGATGCACCGCTCTGCCCGAGGAAGTACCTGGCTCGTGCGAGAGCTGACTAGCATCTCCTCCTCCTCCCTACGGCCCCTTTCCCCTTAACTGGTGGCTTTTCCATGGGCACCCGGGCAGGGCAAAACCCCTGAGGGCTTCTTCTTGCTAGAGAGCCCCAGGTTGCTCACAGGGTGCAGTGTTTCCTTCCTGGTGCTGGGAAAAGCTGCTTAGCTCCGCCAAATATGTAGGCTTTGTGTTCATGGGAGGGCGGAAGGAAAGAGGTGGCTCGTGGCAGCACTGCACCAGCTAGTGATGGGGAGAATGGCCAAGCTTTCCCTGTGGGACCCCCACATTGGCCAGGGAAAATCCTGCCTCCCTGTGGGCACTGGGCAAGGTAGGTGTGAAAATCAATGGGGTTTTTTAAATTTCTCGACGTTTTCCATGGGTGCTGCCATTCTTAGAGCTGTCCCAGTGGATACAGCTGATGGTTTTGCCCCAAATGTTGCCCCTTTCTCCCCCTTTTATCCCAAACTTGCCCAGACCCCCCTGCAAGGAAGCTGGCTCCCTTTGCATGGCTCATGCTGTGTCTTGCAGGGAGGATGATCCCAGAGGGCTGTGTTTGCCCAGCTCAGGGCAAACGTCCCAAGTTTTGGCTGAACAGTCTAAAACGTGACATGGGCTATTTTCCCCATGTCTTGACTATCTTGGGCTAAGGTAAAGTGCATCCGCAGCCCCTGGCAGACCTTAGGAGCACACAGATAGAGCTCCATGTTGCACACTTGCCACTAAACAAGGGAAATAACCAAGACGTATGGTGAGCAGCCAACAACTCCTTAACCGGGCACTTAAAAATTGCAGCACAGGGAAAAAAAAGAAAAAATCTCCCCTGACTGCTCTATATGTGACTTTAAGTAGCTTATAAATCAGAAAAAGCAGCCCTGACCTTGGGATGGGAGAGCCTGCTGTGTGAATACCTGGCAGCCAGGATGCTTTCTGGGTGACTTGCTTTGCAGGTACCGCTGCTCATGCTGCTGACGGCTGCGAGGGCCCCTTGGCACAGGGGATGTGCAAGGCTTGTGCACCCCAAGGGCTGCACGGATTTCCCCTCGGTAGCTTCAAGTGCTGTGTCTGGGTCCCCTCCAGCTCTCCCACTTCTTCCCATGCCCCTGGGATGGGGGTATTGAGCCAGCTCAAGGAGGGAAGTCAGAGTGGCTCTTGGGCAAAGCTCTTGCTCCCAGGTTGATGCTCTGGGAATGCGATGGGTTAATACTACGCCTAATTGCAGTCCAAAGCTGTAAACATTCCCCCCTCCCACTCCTCCCGGAGGGGAGGGGGAATATTCATTGTATCTCTGGATGTAAAATACGGGAGAGCTGAGCTTTAATGACATTTATCTTTGTTTGGGAAGGAGACAGTGTAACTCTTGCCTAACGATATTATCCGAGGCTCATTCTGCCTCTCCTCCAGCGCAGAGACAGATGCCACCGCGGCGGCAGCGCTGTGTTCCCCCGTGTGTCTCCTGGGCAGCCCTGTCCCTCGCCACCCAGGTTGGAGCTCCTAGGTGGTCGCATGTGGTGGGGAAGGATCCTTTTTTTTTTTGAATGCGACCTCCCTTGACCAGCTCCCAGGAGAAAACAGCCATCTGCCCCATGAAACGGGTGCGCAGGCAGCATGGAATGGGGGTATGTCTCTGCAGTGCCCTAAACACATCAGATCTGGGGGTGTGCAGCTGCACAGGGACCTCCTGTGACACTGATTCCTAGCCACGTGCGATCCATGGGTTGCACGACGGGTGCATCCCTGGCCGCATTGCTCAGATAACGGGGAGAGGTCGGGATTGCTAGGCAGCTCCTGCTGAACGTTTCCTGTGCGGTTGGGCTTGTTTTCCAGTGCTTGTGCAGCCAAAAGCGAACCCACCGAGGTGTATAATGACTAATTCACATCTGGCGGGCATGTGCTGTGGAGGGGAAAGCTGTGCATTAACTCTGTGCTCCCCAGAGCCCTCCCCAGGGAGCAGGCAGGCCTGGGAGGCTCGGTGATATGCTCCCAGGGCCACGCTGGGAGGGAAGAAGGTGCAGCGAGGGCATCGCAGCATCGCTCTGGGTTGCTGTACCCAGCTCTGTGCGTGCTCCTACCCCCCCAACCACAAACACTGGAGGGCTGAAGGTTGCTCTGGCTGACTCCCGAGGTCCTTTCCATGGGCTAATGCCCCCATTTACAGCCCAGCAGCCCTGTTGTCTGGAGTGCACAGGGCAGGGAGATAGCTTCAAACCCTTGAGGAGCAGGCTGGACGCTGGCGGGGACAGCATTTTGCACTGTCAGGCTTTTTGCGATTGATACAGCTGCCGCGGGCTCTGCTAAAAATTAAAATAAAAGCAAGATCCAGCGTAGAACAAAATAAATTCCCATGCCAGCAGCTGCAGGTTCGGCTCCTGAGTATCCTCCGGCATCAGCGTTTTGGGCCGATGGAAACGCTTGCCTGAACAGGAAGGAAATTATTGATGTGCTGAAGTGCAAGGGTGTAAGGTGTAATAACGCAAGGGCACCCGCAAGTGCCGGGCTTGCAGCGTGGCTGTGGCTGTGTGTGCATACCCATGGAAGTCTTGCAGGGTTTGCATGTGCAGCTATTGCTGGAGAAGAACCTAAACAAGGATTCGCTGCATTATTTAGCTGAACGTTCATCCTAACAAATAAGAGAGTGAAGTATCAGGGTGCAATAGTGAAGTCTATGGGCTTAGATTTTTTACAAGAGAGGAAGACCAGAAGGGAATAAAAGTATTTTATGGTTTTGTTTTAAAACTAGTCAGTAAAATCCTTTTCAGTGCCAGGAAGAAGGAATCTCATAAAACTCGCACTAGCTTCCCGGGCTGATATGACTTTAGCTGCAATACTCATAAGCTTTAAAGTCAATTGTAGGCATGGGTACTGCAATGGCTGAGGGCTGCAGAGGGTGAGATTCTGGCAGCTTTATGACCCCTGTGTTGCCAGGGTACCTGTGCACCGGTGTCCTGGAGACAGCAGATGCCAAGATGCCATTGAGGCAGGGATGCTTTGCAGGTGCTTTCTGTTTCTCTTGCCCCAAAAGAAACTGAAGTAAGAACTTGAAAAATATTTTGGATCAAACTGCTGCTCGATTTACCAGCAGTGCTAACCCCAAGCACTCCAAACATTCCAGCTGGGCTTCCCAAACCATGGGTTTTATTTAAAACCACATTGACTGAAAAGAACAACTTGGGGTTTAATTTTCTTCCCTGCTGTGGAGCATCTGGTGCTCCCATTTCTGAGATTTTCCCAGCCACCGTGAAGGCGGGAATCCTACCTTTTGTGTTCTGTTTGGTCGCCTGTGTGCTGCTTTAAAAAGTAATGAAGCGACGATAGGAAACATGGCTTGGGGGGAAAAAATGAGACCAGCAGCAAAATCACGCAAGCTGATAACCCTGCTCACCGGAGCGATGCTGTTTTGTGTTCGCTTTGTTGTGATCTGCAGCGCCCGCCTGCTTTGGGCCGGAGTCACGGGGGTGATGGAGGAGTGCGATCTGGATCTGGGCAGTCTTAGCCCCGTGTTAGCCAAGTGACTCTGTAATCCCAAAGAAACTCTTTTCCACGTCCAGCCCTGGAAACAGCAAAATGTTAGTTCCTGAATTAACTGTAATAATGCCTCCTGTGGCCCTGGCAGCGCTTTCTTTCTGAGGGGAGAAGCGGCTCTCCCTGCATCCTGGGCTGTCATCACCTCCTCGCATCCTGCCCAGAGCAGCCCAGGAAATGACTTTCTCACTTCTCCTGGCCTCCTCCTCCTCCACGCTCGCCTGGAGGTCTCTAATTCACAGCCCTCCAGCAGCTCTGAAGCCCAGCTAAGGGAAAATGCCTGTCTACTACCTTCCGCAGAAATACTCCGCGTGCTTGGTCTTCTCACTCGATGCTTCCCCGTATTTGCCAGCTCTCTGATGTGCTGGAGTCGGTAATGCAGATTTCTTTATCAGCAGGGGCACAGGGAGGCTTCCCTCCCGGCCGGGGCTGCGTGCGGGCGTATGCGTGTGCGGCGCGGCCCTTCGCCCGCAGCCGGCAGGCACTTAGATCCTGCAGCACGGAGGGTAAGTGCTGTGACAGGATCCACTTATCTCGCCTTTGCATTTCATAATTCATCCTGCCTGTTTGCTAAAGGCGCAAAGCTGCTGGCATCCAAACGAGTGTTTATTTCCTCCTGGCTCAGCTCTGCTGCTGGATCCTGGGGAGAAATCTGTGGGTCGAGCTCCTGGCACTTGGCAGCAAGCAGTTGCAAGAGCTTGACTGGAATAATAGGGAGAGCAACCCATGGCCAAGGGGATGCCCTGACTGACGTGCCCTGACATGCAAGGGTGATGGAGGAGAAGGTGAACGGTGTTTTCACCCCAGCTTTAGAGCTTGCTCTACAGGGAGGAAAAGCATTGGTGTTGTCCCTTACTTAAAAATGGAGAAACTGAGGCACAGGAGGGTACAACGGACTCGCTGGAGCAGAGTTCTGGCATTAATCCCACCAAGCTGCACTGCCATGCAATGGCCGTCATGCCCCATAGACACCGAAATCAGCGACACAGGCGAACACATGTTCTCCTTGCGCAGTAATCCTCACGCTTGCAGCAATCAGCTTGCGGTGCAAGGCATGAGATTCGATTATCTTTATTGTAGCTCACAGAGGCGAGCGGCTTGCCGTTTTCGAAGGCGATGCCAGCTGCAAGCTGCACCTTCCCCAGCTTAAACTCTTAGTTTGGAGCTTCAAAGCTTCCCAGCAGCTGGAAACACTTACCGGGAGCAACACCTTTCTGTGTGCATGTGTTTGTGTCGCCCCAGTGCCAGCGTGGCCTTGAGGTCACTGCAGCGATGGGCTGAGCTTCCAGCAGAGCAGGCAGCACCGTAGTGCCACCGGCCTCATGTTGGGAAGCTGATGTATGCTAAAGGTTGGCTCTGTTTTACAGAGAGTCATGGGGAAGGGGGGGTAATCTTGTTTGAAAAATCGTGGGTAGGCTTGGCATCCTCCCCCTGCGGCCCTGGCTCATCCCTCTCACAGCAGCGTGATGGGTTTTTCTCCCGGCTGTTTGCAGCACCAGATCCCTGCCTGTGCTGGTGGCCAGAAGGGTGTTGTTACCTGGGACATGGTGGGATGGATCCAGCAGGAGCTGGAGCCTCTGGACTCCTGGCACGGGGCCGAGGCAGTAGTGGCGGCAGCACCGGGGACGCTGACGGGGCGGGGGGTGCTCAGGGGAGCTGCAGGGGTGGGTTTGGGGTGCCCAGGTGTGCTGCAGGACCCGGGCTTGGGGGTGCGGCAGGCTCGATAGCACCTGGGGTGTTGCAGGGCTTGGCTTTGGGGGTGCCCTGGGGGCAGCCGGGAGTTTGGGGGTGCTCAGGGGATGCTGCAGGTTCGATGGCACCTGGGGCGTTGCAGGGCTTGGCTTTGGGGGTGCCCTGGGGGCAGCCGGGAGTTTGGGGGCGCTCGGGGGATGCTGCCAGTGTGTGCTCCTCCCGGGAGAGCTGCAGGCGCTGGGGTGTAAGCCGGGGGGGAGGCCGAGCGGGTGCCCCCCCCGTTTTCCCCTCCCGTGGGTCAGGCGCCCGGGGGCTGAGGGGGCCGTGGCCCGGCCCCCCCAGCCTGGCTTCCCCCGCGGAGGAGTTTCGGGGGGGCAAGCCCCTGCCTCCCTCCCCTGCAGCGGCCCCGGGGGGGCG
>JANZLQ010000095.1:32989376-33002407 GCA_026212715.1 Elanus axillaris
GGTCCCTCGGGGGGGGGGGCGGTGGGCCCAGC
This sequence comes from Elanus axillaris, assembly GCA_026212715.1. Lineage (NCBI taxonomy): Eukaryota > Metazoa > Chordata > Aves > Accipitriformes > Accipitridae > Elanus > Elanus axillaris. Next base: position 32,989,409 of record JANZLQ010000095.1, read on the forward strand.
TGTCTGTATTCGTGGCATCGGTGCTGGCCACGAAATCTCAAAGCACAGTGTCCCCCGCTCCCCCCCCAGCGCCGGCCGGACCCGCCTCGGCTCTCCCGCTCCTCCGCTCCGGTGATTATTCTTTTCCCTATTATTTGTTGTTATTATCGTTACCCTCCTTCCTCCGGTCCTCCCCTTCCTCCCCCACTCCGGACCCCCACCAGCCGCCGCGGTGCCGCCGGACCCGGCTCCGCTCCTGCCCGCACCGCTGCTGCCCGGCCCGGGCACCCAGGTACGGCTCGGAGCATCCCGCTGCCGCCTTCTCTTCCCTCCTCCTCCTCCTCCTCTTCCTCCTCCTCCCTCCCTCCCCCAGCTTTGCAGAAGTGGTCGGGGCAAGGGAAAGGCTCTCGCTCGAATTTGGGGCTGCAGTGGTGGGAAGGGGTGCCCGGGGGGGGGGGGGCTGCGGGCAGGATGGGCTGGGATGCCCGGCTGGGATGCTCCCAGCTGGGGTTCTCCCAGCACCCTGGGGCTGAGCTGAGCCCTCTGCGCTGCAGCTTCGTCCAGGTGAAGCTCCCAGGTTGTGGTTCCCTGCAGGGTCCCAACTTCTTTTTTGAGGGTTATGCGGTCCAACTTTGCATTGAGCTGGGTTTTTTTAAGTCACCGTTAACTGTTCTGGTAGCTTGGGTGTGTAGGACTGAGTTTGGCTGTCTCTAAACCCTCCTTCTTTGCAGCTGGGCAAAGTTTTGAAAGTCCCAAGCCCGGGGCTCAGCCTCTCACTCCCTCGGTGGGAGCCCAAAGCCTTGCCATTCAGCAAGGATATGACGGCCCGACAAATCCCCAACCTCGCTACCAAACCTCTCCGTGGAAATGGTGGCTGCCTTTGCTGAAGTGGAGGAAATCAAATCCTTTTGTTTATTCTGAAGGATCTCTGTTTTATCTCTCACCGTGCTGCAGTAATTAAAGGAGACCTGTGCTCGAGTTATTCGCCTGGCTTTTGTTTTCTCCTAAGGTTATCCTGGAGGATTTTATTCCCTCCAAAAGGGCATGTGGAAACATTTAGTGTTTTCAGCCGGATTCCATTTGCGTGCTATTGATTGTCTCTCCAGCAGAGAGATTTTCTAAGGTGCGGTGGAATATTCCACCCCTATGGAGGCTTGTATTGCTGGGGCTTATCTTTTCCCTCCCCCAGCCTTGCCCCTCACTCATCTGAGTCGCTGTTTTGGGGCACCAGGTGTACTGGGGCCGCTGGTTGGCATTCATGTTGTCCCCGCAGGATCTAATGGGCTCTAACTTGGGCTTTGCTAGGGAGGGAGGAGAAAAGGCTTTTCCTGGGAAGGGTTTTTTCACCTGTTGAAAAGCCAAGAGGGGAGAGCAGCAGTAGGCTGCAGTTCTCAATATTGTGGTGAACATCAGACTGGTAAGTCCGATCCCATTCCAGCGCCATCCCCGCTGGGATGTGAGATCCTCTCCCAAAGCGCTGGATTTCAGCCCGGCTGCAGGCCCGAGGACAGCCAGCTCTGGAGCCCTGCTTGGGCGAGACACCCCGGCCCTGCTTTGCTCCAGGTGGAAATCAAGTGCGGAGGATTTTCCACTCAGCAAACCCTCCCCTTTGGAGAAACGCCGAGCATCCTCCAGCCATTTTGTGTGGGAGCACTTTGGGACCGATGGGAGACCCAGGCAGCTGCCTGTCTGCTGGGAAGCATTAGGATGGGGCATTCAGAGGAGCTCAGCTCCTGGCTGGAGCAGGATCACTGACCTTAGCCACGGGCACTAACAGGAATGCAAGAGCTGCTCCCCTTTCTGGGGTCTGCTTTATGGTCATGCCTCAAACCCAGTAGCCTCAAGGACAAGCGGCAAACAGAAATAAGGTCAGGCCGTGGTGTTCTCGTTGTTCCGTGGCCCGGCTGCTTCCTCCTTCTCCCTCTCCACCCTCCATCCCCACGGCCCCCCACCCCTCCTGGCATCTCTGCCCGCCCGACCTTCCCCGTCACTGCTTTCCCACCAGGATGAAATATTTATTGAGGCTGTGTTACCCTTGTTTTCTTGAAAGTACGTTTCACACTTCATTTGCAGGAGACATTAAGAGACTTCACAGAGGGTTTTCCTTCTCGCTGGGCGTGTGTGATGGTGCGTGTGCGACCATTCTGGCTGGCCCCGCTCCTGCCTGACTGGGCAGTGCGGGCTGGACGAGGTGGAGCACCTTGAGCGACTGATGAGTCTGTATCACCACTGTGTGATAAATCAACTGGAAAAAAATATCTGGTCTGAAATCCAGCAAAGAGTTTAGTTTTGCAGAGTGGACCTGTCCATTACTGGTTGCATTGCGCCTCCTCCCTCCGGCTGGGATGCAGTGGGTAAAGGGGTGTGAGTGGACCTGTAAAGCAACTGTGGGTGAGATTTTTCCCATGGCTTTATGGAGAAGTCACTCCTGGACCTGATCTTGGAGTGACTCCACTTGGATTTACCCCAGACAGCGGGGTTGGGGACAGGCACTGTGCCCCTGCATCGGCCCAGAGCAATGCGCAGCTTTGGCTTTCCCTGGGTCTGCACAGCCCACGGGCTGCGGTCCAGGATCCGCCGGACGGGCTGTCCCAGAGGGATGAATTGCTGTTGGTGTGGAAAGCAGAGATGCAGCTGGGGACCTGCGCCTGTCCCATGGAGTGGCTGTCCCCAGGCGGGCTGTCCTCCCAGGGCACCAGCTCAGGATTGTTGCGGCTACTGCAGGCATCCGAATGGCGGCATGAGAAGCGGGGCCCGTGGCTTTCCCGTGCCTACATGGGGCAGCTTTCTGGGGGGAGAAAGCTGCAGGTTGGTAACAACCGATCTGCTCCAGCTGTGTGGGTGAGAAGGGCAGGATGGGCTTCCCAGCATGCATCCCAGTGATGGGGATCCCTGGGGATCAAGGCAGCTGTAAGCTCCCATCCCCATGGGTGATGTGGCTGTCACTGGGTCTGCATCCCACCAGGAAGGACGAGGTATGTGGGCAGAGCCAGCTGGGGCACCCAAAAAAGCAGAGGAGGCAAACCCCAGAGATCGTCATGGGTGGTGTCAGTGGCAAGGGGATACCTGGACCGCAGGCAGTGGGTTTTGGCTGGTTCCCCTCCAAGCTGGCTGGTTTTTAGCATGACTGCTTTGTTCTCCCCCACCCAGGGAGATGGGAGGAGCAGCTCGTTGCCATGTCCAGCTCTCTGCCGGGGCAACCTGCAGTGGCTCCTGCATGAATATCACCCTGCTGAGCTCCTTGCTCCTGCTATGGGGTCCTTAAAAGCACAGGGGAGTTAAAAACACATGAGTCCTTAAGGCAAGGAGATGGCTACCCCCTGAAATAGCTGCCAGCCTGAGGCTCTGGAGATTGGCATCCAAGCTCTGGGGCAGGTTGTGCCTCCTCTCTGGAGCTCAGGGATGAGGAGCCAGCAGCAGCCATCGCATCAGGCAGACAGAGGCCAATGATGAGAAGAACAGAGACTTTTCTGGGTTGTTTTTTGGATCCCGACCACGAAGCCACACTGTTCCAGAGCCAGCACCTGGCCCTGCTGTCTGGCCCCACCGAAAAGAGACAGTCTGTCTGCCTTGCACTTTCGGGGAGGCTTTGAGAGCCCTCCTGACTGTAGTACTGCTGCACGTGGGAGGCTCTTCTCTCTGTATTGCTGCCTGAATGCAATTAGGCTTTAATGAGTCATTAAAATAAATCTCTGTTTCTACTCCAAGCAAACATGCCAGGGGATGCTGACAGTCAGAGCAGCAGGCCTTGCATCATGCGGAGGAAGAGGCTGCGCTTCTCCGTGCCATCCTCCCCCCAAGGGCTGGGCCACTATGCCCTTCATCTCCCTTTTCCATGGAAAAAGGACTTTTCCCAAGATCCGTTCAGGTCTGCAGGTGCTGTGGGAACGAGGTGAAATTATAACCTGTCCTAGGGTTGGGTTTTTTTGGAGGAGTGGTGGTCTGAGGGTTATCTGCTCCCTGATGCTGAAGGGCACCTGCCCAGCTAGAAGTGGGCAGAGAAGTCACCAGCCCTGGTTTTTGGCTCCTGGTTTGTTAAAGATGCTGATAGCTGTGTCCTTTTTTAACCCTTATTTGGATCTGGTGGGCAGCTGGAGGAGATCTCAGCTGGCCCCATCGCTGGAGGGAAGTGACCATGAGGCGAACGCTGAAATATGAAAGAGAAGGTATGGTGCATCGCTGACAGATGTCCATATAGTTTTCTTAGCTCTAAATGGGATTTAAAGAGAGCTCGTGAGCCAAGAAGGATGCTGGTAGCCCCTCTCCTCATGGCAAGCACAAGGCTCATCTTCCTTCACTCCACCTAACTGGTAAACAGTCCAGTTACCCCTAATGATGTCTTTGCTAATTTAATTTCTACGCAGTGGCTGTCTCACTGGCATGCTCACAGGCAGGTGGAGGGCAGATGCTGGCAGGACATGGGGGGACGTCCCCTGCCTGTCCCCGGGGAGCAGCATCCCTCAAACACGCAGTCGCTGCTTCAGCTGCTGGTCCCATAGTGTTACCCAGGCTGCGAGAGGGCACAAGTTAAAACCAGGGGTTGAGCAGGAGAATTTATTTTATATTTTATTTTAGCAAAACCAATAAATTGGGTGACATCAAGGCACAACAGATCCATTCTGGGGCATCTCAGACAGCGTTACCTGAGCATGGGCTGCCGGTGGGGCTGAAGCCGATGGGATCACAGAGGCTCCAGCCTTGGCCTGAGCTTTCCCCCTGGGCTTTGCTTTCAGGGGCAGAGCTTGCTGCTATGTGGAAAGGTTTTGCACAAGTCGTGTTTCATGCATCAGGCTGGGAGGGACAGGGACAGGGCAACGAGGGTAGATCCAGGTGGGAACTGGGAAACTGGGCAGAGGATTTTCATGGGAATGATGGAAATGAGGTGGAAAGGCCGAGATGGCACTGATGTCCAGGGCAAGGAGGGAGATAACAAAGTGGTGCCTAGGAGGAGAAGCTGTCCTGGGGGTTGTTTCAAAGAAAGCCTGTGAGAAAATGGCTTAGTGAAAAAACTCTTTAGCAGGAAACTTGCTGTGGCTCGCTTGGATCTTGTTGGGGATGCTCTGTGGGGGTGCTCTGGACTGTGTTGCACAATGCTTCTGCCAGGATTGACCCTCCTCTTCTAATGTACCCCTGGGTTGAAGGTGCATTTGGTGTCACCGAGTGCCCTGGTGGGATTAGCCCCGCTGGAGAGCAGAGCATGCACCTTCCTGTGGTGGAACAGTGAGAAAATCAAATTAGGGAGAAGACTGTATCTTCACAGGGTGTGTTTGCAGCCCCTGGGGAACGGAGGGATCCAGCTGGGGTCTTCATCTCCTTGCCCTGATGGGAAGAGCCCACTGGTGTGAAAATAAATGGGTGCTGAGGAGGTGAAGGTTTCTTGGAGCAAAGAGGGTGCTGGAGAAATACCCTCGCAGGGCTGGGTATGAACAGCAGAGCATCCTCGAAGGGAGGCTGGCTCTGTCATGCTGCCGGGGAGGGTCTCCAGGCTGTGGGATCGGCAGGATCCTGATCCATCACCTGGACCTTCCTGCTCCCCGAGGCCTTGGTGTGGGATGGCTGGAGGCTGAGAGTTTTTTACAAGGTCGCTGCTGCCCCATTTTGCTTTGCTGGCACCTTCTCGCCTTTTCCTGGGCAAGTGCTGGCAGCACTGGCTGACGCAGGGGAAATACCTGTGCCACGCTGGTGCTTTACCAGAGGGTTAAATCAGTCTTGGGATACCTACACCGATGCAATGAGCTTGTGATAACACCAAGGGTGAAGTCAGGGTGGAAGCAAATAACCCTTCCTGCTCCTTTCTGTGCTCACGAGGATCCGTCTCTTGTGCTATACAGTGTAAACACCCAGGCGCTGCTGTGGCAGGGGGATTTAGGGGCAACATGGGGTGCAAATCAGACCCAGCCCTTGCTCTCTGGGGCCATGTCCTCCAGGAATTCACGGTACGGCAGGATCCAGCTTGGGCTCTGGCTCTCTGCTGGCCGTGGCCATAGGCACAGTCCCAAGCCTTTAGCTCTCCTGTGCAGTGAAATGCTCCGGCTTTTTGGCAAGGGTCAATCTCACCTGGGGCATACTCGGCATTCTGGCTCCCCGTGGCCTCACTCTGCTCCCGGCATGGATGCTGCTGCTGCAGCTGCTCATCGCGGGGGATATTTGGGTGCTGGGAGGGATAGTGCCCAGGGCAGGGATGCTGGCCAGGTCCTGGCAGGCTCCGGAGAGCCCGCAGGGATGTGACGTGCAGGATAATCTCAAAAGCCCTTCTCTGTGCGACTTGGCTTGATGCCGCTGGTTTTGTCCCTGGTTATTTTGGGACTGCAGTGGAGCGTCTCCCCGGCACGTGTGCCTGGGCTTGGCTGCAGCTTTTGCCAGAAGCAGCCCCGGGAGGGACCCCAGGCGCAGCGGCAGGAGATGAGCCATGTGGGTCAGCCCAGGGACATTTCCATACCGTATCCCACCGTGGGCTGCCCACATCTGATGCCTTCCCCGCGTCCGGGGCTGCACATCACCCCTTCCTGCGGCTGCATCCACCCGCCGTGGCTCCCAGGCTGGGCTGGTTGGAAGCTGGCTGAGCAAACGCAGTGGGTAGGAGATGCGGAGGGGGATATAAGAAGGGAGGTAGGGTTTTCCTGCCCTGGCTTTTAAGCCGTCCTGCAATGAGGAGGGGCTGCAAAGGGGTTGTAATTATATAGGGACTTGCCTAGATCCAGGTGTAGCCCTGGCTATGCCATGGGCTTTGCAGTATCATGTTGGTGTGTGTGCTTGGAGGGGACAGGATTGGGTGACGGTCCCTTCTGTGTCCCTCCATCCCTACGCATGGCTCCAGTTAATCCACGCAGGCAGGCGAGACAGGATCTGAATAGTCGCTTAAGGAGATAAAGGGCAGATGAGATGTCCAAGTAATGAGATAGTGGCGTAATCCTCGCCTGAGACATCCTAGGCTGCAAAGCCGCCCTTCCTCCAAAAATCTGTGAAGTGCTGGGATGTGGTTGTGCCGGCTGGTCCCAGGATGTACTGGGGCTTTGCACACCCAGCACTGCCACGGCCAGAGATTGGAGGGGGATGCTCAGTCCTACATAGCTGTAAAAGTGATTGCTGCTGGTCGGGAAGGTCTCCTAAGCTCCTGCAGGGCAGGATGAGGCCTGGCGTGGGAGGGAGCGAACCTGGGTTGGCAAGAAGGTGTGTTTTTGGCAGATTTTGATGGCCAGGAGACAGGATCTCCTGGGCTCAGTGGGTTGGGAGCATGGTGTTAGCAGCAGGAGCACAGCCCCTCATGCCCACCCAGGAGCTGGAGTCTGGCTGGTGACTTCCACCCTTGATAGTGGTTTGATTTTTGTTAATTGCAATTAATATCTTGCCTTTTCCACAAAGCTTTTGCAAGAAAAAAGCTGGTGTCAAAAGCCTTGTCAGTACTTCTTCTTTCCCATCCCTCGCCTGGGGAGGAGGGGGGGCTGGGAGGAGGTAGCGGGGAGCCCCGGGGAGCCGGTGCGGGTGGTGGAGGGAAAGCAAGGGCAGGGTTGCGGCAGGGCATGGGATTTTCGGTTTTGATGACTGACTGCAAATCGCTGGAGCCTCAGCTTGGGGACGGTGTCACCTCTGCGACCTGGCTGTCCTTGCGGTGGCCGGGAACAAGGAGCAGGGTTTTGACTCCTCTTTCCTTTGCAAAACTGCTGGGCCAAACCCCACGTGGCTTGAGGCACCAAAGGGGTCACAGCACAAAAGGCCTTGGGTAGGAAACGGCTCACATACAACACCCTTTTCTGCTGGGACAAGCCTTTTTTGGCATTCTCTGCAGCAGGCTGAAATCAAAGTTTTCCCAACTGCTGCTGTGATTTCTGTCTGCAGGTGGGTCTGAACTTGAATATAACTCCAGCAGAACCAGCCCAGCACCGCTCTCAGGGGTGTTACTACTGCAGGAGGGAGCAGGGTTGTTCCGGTTGCCCAGTGCCACAACCAATTTTTATGCCTTAAAGATGCTTTTTCCTTAATATATTTCTTAGCAGCATATCAAAAGTCAGAAGGGGCTGGCCCCATCCTGGTTCCCCCCCAAAATGATGGGGCTTATGTGCAAGGGTAAATCAAAGAAGCAATTTGTAACTCCTCCAAAAATCAGTGTTCACAAGGCCTAGGGCAGGCAGCAGGTTCAGCTCCCTGGTGACCCCTGCAGATTCATTAATTAAAAGTTTAAAGGCTTCAAAGTGACCCAGTGGTTTGGGACCTCAGCAAGAAGCCCTGTGGGTGAGTGCTGGGGCTGCTGGAGGGCTGTTGGCTGGGTGCAGCCCCCCCGCATCTTCTTGCATCCCATGTTGCTATCACTGTTTGGGTGAAATTTCATTTGGACATGGCTCATTTTGGGATGTGGGTGTCTCCTTGTTTCTGCTCCCTCACAGCTCTGCTTGTCCCCTTATGCCTTGCAGCACAGAGCGTCTGACATGCAATGAGTTTGCAGGGCCTCAGCCCACCCCATGCAGCCGTCCTGCCCCACGGCTGGGGGCAGAGGGGTGGCCACGCTGCTTGTGTCCTCCCCCCCTCGCTGAGGTTTGCAACCGTGGGTTAATCCACCTGAATCCCACCAGGCTGAGCCCATGCTGCAGGGCAGGCCACAGCCGCCTGGGAGCTGCCCTGTTGTTTGCTGCCATAATCTGTTTTGAAAAGGCAGCCCTTGATGCTGTTTTTTTCCAATTAGGCCCTGGGAGATGATTCTGGTAAGGCAGCGGCCAGGCTAATTTACCAGGCAGACATTTCATTGAATTAGCCCGTGAGCTGCAGAACAAAACTGGGAGAGCAGAGCCCGGGCTGGGGTAGGACTCACCAGCAAGGTTCGGCACTATGTTCATGGCAAATAGCTCTGCTCTGCTGGAGCCTAAAACCTGCTCCCCAGCACCTGTGTTAGGGTTTGACCCTTTTTGGATGGCAGGGGTGAGGTGGTGGGATGTGCCAGGCAAGGAAGGATGGGAGTTTCTTGTCTCGTTTTCTGAGAGCACTGGCAGCTGGCAAAAACCTCCCATTGACTTGCAAACTGTGCAAATCTGCGATGGACGTCATCGAAGGAGAATATATATAGAAGCCTGAGATGCCACTCGTTCCCAGAGTCACTTTTCAGGCCATAACTTTGCGCTGTGAGGCAACATCAATTAAAGAAAATGTATCCCTGCAGCAAGCGGTTTTGCACGCCTGCCCGGAGGAGTTCGATACAGCCGGGGACCCTCCCTCCGCCTGCTCCTGTCCCCATCAGGGACAGCGTGACACCACTGCTTAGTGTCTCTAATCGCTTCCAGAAAGCCAGTGAGGGGCAGGGAGGGTAACGCAGTCCCGCTCATGTAAATCCTGATTTTATTCAGCAGTGGTTTGTGCACCGGAGGGTCCCCATGCCTGCCTTTGGCTCGTAGCCCCCTCTCCTGAGCCACCCAGGAGCAGGTGAGCAGCAAACACCAAGGTGTCTGCTCAGCATGGGGTATTTAAATATTTAAACAACTCTGAACTCCCTTTTTAAGCCAGAAGGAGGAATGGGAGTGTGCCCCCCGGGGAGTTTGGCTCCTGCATCCCCCTGCGATGCTCCTGCATCCCATCCCACTGCGGCAGCAGGAGCTGCAGGGCTCGGCTCGGCTCACAGTGCAGCCTGAGGCTTTTAGGGAAACCCTAAAAATCTTCTGTCAGGATGGGGTGTTGGGGTTGTGCTGTGCCCAAGCCTGGGGGGCAGCTGAGACAGTGGAGCCCAGAAGGCCCCTTTCCTGGCAGGTTGGGATGTGTTTGGGGAGGGCAGATGGAAAAACGGACGTGGGCTGATCCCCAGTGGCAGGGATGCAGCCGCTGGGGTGGTTGTGTGGCCTGTGCAAGGGCTGGAAAATGCTGTAGTCGTTGTCCTGGCCCTTCCTGGGCATATTTACCTTATAATTCCCAAGACCCCAATTACTCCTGAGATTGGGTCTCTTGTTCCTTCCCCAGGAGGCATTATATCCCCTTCTGCACCCCTGCAGAAGAGAGCCTTAGGTTAGAGAAGGCTGCTTTATAGACACAAACTATTTTATAGGCACAAACTGGGTAGAAAATGAACTGCTAGGCTGCTGGTGAGCAGGATTTGGGGGGCAGGAGGGTGGGAAACTTCCTCCTCTGTGAAAGTATCACCTCTAAAGAGATGAGGAAAGGCAGCACTTCTCTTCTGGTTTGCTTCAATGTTTTGCCTTTTTTTCTTTTTAAAAAATCACAATTTTAATAAGGAAGAGCCTGGCCCCTGAGTGGGGCTGGTGAAACGGTGATCCCAGCAGCCCCAGAAACAGGAATGCCAGAGATGGGGCACGTGGAAGCCCAGCCGTCCTCGAGGCAGCGCCGGTTGGACTTGGAGGTGACTGAAGGGTCCCCAGGGCTGGTCCCTCCCTGCCCGGGGTCGTTCTTCGAGGCCGCCTGCTCGCTCCAAACCTCAGGCTAATTGGATGCTGCTCTCCAAGCTCTAAATCAAATCACAGCTCCCACGAAATGAAGTTTTCTGGATGCGGACAGCTGCCTGCATCATCCGTCACCGCCTGGCTCGTGGTGCGTCCCTCTCGGGGGTCATCAAAGGTCAACGTTTGCCTTTTCCAGCCACTGCCATCAGCTTTTTCCTGTTAAGGATGCCACCTGGGGAGGCAATAACTCCATCGAAGGCTCCCTTTTGTGTGTGTGTGTGCGTGTGTGTGTGTGTGTCCTGCCATCCCTGGTTGCGTTTCAGGGTGCAGTTTGGTAACAGGGCACAGGAGCTGAGCACGTCAGGGTCTATTATTAGCCCTGTGTCAGGTCCCCAGATGGATGGAGATATTAGCTGGGTTATGGACCTATTGATTTCTCAGGGTTTTTTTCTCCTTTGTTTCATGTGTGAGAGCAGCTCAAGGAGGAAATCCAATGCCCACCCACCTTTTGGCTCTGTACAGGAACTTTCCAAGAGCTGAAAATCAATTTGTGGCAGGCAGGATCCTGCAAATCACGGCAGCAGAGTGAGGAGGGTGGGTGATTGCTGGGGGTGGAGAGGGACAGGTGCTCCCCACAGTGCCCGCCAGCACACACAGCAGCGAGGGGCTGGGGCAGAGTTGAGCAGGTCTCATCTGGAAGCTGCCACTTCCCTCCATCAATTAGGGCTGCGTGGCGAGCGGGTAATTAGATCTCCTTGGCTGCAACCGACTGGCACTTGGGCCCTATCAATTAGCCTTGCTCTGGATGAGGCACAGAGGAACACATCGGCTGGTAATGAAATGCAGTTGCACCAGGCGTCGACGGAGGGTGGGGGCTGTTGGGGCGATGGGTGCACCCACTTCTCAGGTGCAAGTCTCTCACTTTTGCTGAAATTGCAGGTTTTGGGCATGGGATTGTCCTTTCCTGGTGGTTTGAGTTTACCTACCTTTGCAGCACCCACCTTTCCTGCCAGTCTCCCTAAAAAACCAACATATTTAGCCCCGCCACAGGCATAGAGGTGGCATCGGTGGGGATGGGAACACTGGGAAGCCCCCTTGGGAAGGGAGGACAAGCTGATGGTAGTGGTTTCTTTTCCTTATCCTCCCTTCCAGGGCTGCCGGCATCTCCCCGTGGCTATGCAGCACTGCCTGTCCCGGCCGGCCTCCCCAGGGCCGGCGTGACCGTGACGCCCTGCCTGTCCTTTTCTGGGTAGGTGCCCACGGGATGGCAGGGGGACGCTGGGGCTCACCTGCCTGGAGGGGATGGAGGGGAGAGCCCCTTTCCCAGCAGCACCTAAAAAGTTGGCTGCTTGTGCAATGATGCGTCCGCCTCCTCTGTAATTAATTTTAAAGAGGAAAAGGCCAAGTGCTGACTAAGCCAGGCCTTCGCCCTGCAAAGCTGCGTGATTCATGAGCCACTGACAGCACAGCCTTGTCCTGCGGAGTATTTCTCCGAGCTTGGGAAATGCCTCCTTTCCCTGCTCCAAATTAAAGAAAATAATAATAATAATAACAACAACAACCACCACCATCATCACCTGCAGGACCCAAAATGCTTTTTGCACCACAGAGGCTCCCAGGGGCACAGGCACACGCTGAACCCCATCCCTGTGGGTTGCAGGACACGAAGCAGGGATTCGTACAGGTCCCAAATTAAGGCGAATTTTTGGGAAATGGGGAACTTTGCGGGAGGGGTGCTGGCAGGCTACAGCTAACCTCTCCCTCTGTTCCTTCCAGGTCCAACGCCTCCGTCAGTGAACGTAAGTAGCCCCCAGGTCCCATGTCAGGAGGACAGTGGTGGGGGCATGCCAAGCCCACGTTAGACCCATCAGTGCCCAGCAGGCAGCTGGGGCATGTCTTTTGGACTCAAGACAGCCAGAGTTGCAGAGTTTGAAGGCTCCCCTTTGGCTTTTCCTGGTGGAAACCCAAGTTTGCTTCTGCATTTTGAAGCAGAAGCTGTATTTTCTGCCAGAAAGGTGGAAATCAGCCCTTTTAGCTCAGTAAGGGGGGAAGCTCTGTGGGTGGACCACCATGGGGTTTTTTCTCAAAGACCCCAAGCCAGAGGCAGTGATGGCAGCAAGGGGATGTGATGCTGCATTTCAGGTGTCCTCTTGCTAAGAGAAGAATGATATTGGGTGATAGTTTTTCAGGTGGGGAGGGAGGAACAGGGATGCGGTATTTTGGGATGCCTCGTGGGTGTCATGTCTGTGATATGATGACAAAGCCATGGTAGGTGAGGTTCATGTCCCAGGGCGACGCATGTCCCTGTGGCCCTGCCTTTCAGAGTTTGATGGAGAATCGGTCGGATGACAGCGGGAACTGTTGTTATCACCGGGGGAATCCTAGCAACGGTGATCCTACTGTGCATCATCGCTGTGCTCTGCTACTGTAGGCTACAGGTGAGCGCCGTGGCCATCCCCCATCTTGCCATGAACCCAGCAGCATTGCTGCTCCTTGAGATGAACTGCTGCTGTAGGGGGGGTCTCAAAGGGGGTTTTCTTGCCTGTGATGGACAGGGAGTTGAAACCCCCTTTCCCCCTCTGGTGCTGCAGAGTTACATCCTTTCCTCCTCTTGGCATGGGGGGGGGGGGGGGGGGGGGGGGCGCCC
>JANZLQ010000095.1:33002507-33019003 GCA_026212715.1 Elanus axillaris
CCCCCCCCCCCCCCCCCCCCCCCCCCCCCCCCCCCCCCCCCCCCCCCCCCCCCCCCCTACGGCTTTTGAGGCTCTGCAGCACTTGCTAGTTTAGGTGTAGGCTTGGCTGGGTTTGCAGTACCAGATGGAGATTTTTAGGGTGGTTTTTTCCCCCTGTAAACTAAACAAGGAGGCTTTCAACAACAGCTAGCTACAACCTCCTGCTCTTTAAAAGTTAATGTGAAGTCTGTGCCATGCAGCAGTGCCCGTGTGATGAAAAGCACAGTGGTTACTTGGAGGACTTTCCAACTGGCATGGTAAAATACCTTCCCCTTGCAAACCTTGCTGGGAGGGGAGAGGCTGAGTTCCCCAGCAGCTGCCTCCTGCAGCACACTCAGGTCCAGGTTTTGTCTGGCTTTGCTGCTTTGCAGGACCCAGGTACCGATGGAGCAGAGCAGCAAGAGGCCTGTGGAGGGATGAGGGGAGCAGGGAAGTGGCAGGGCTGGCTGTGAATAATAAGGGCTGGGTTTCCCTAATACAACCCCTTCCCTTTCATGCAGTACTATTGCTGCAAGAAAGATGACTCTGATGAGGAAGAGGAGGAGGAGGAGGAAGAAGAGGAAGAGCCCGACCTTCCCGCACACTTGCACCTCGGCACGTGCAACGCCTGCAACTCCCGCATGGTGGATGGCCAGGGCAGCCCCGTGGTCCCCTGCAGCGAGCTCAACCAGCACGGGGCTCACAACTACTGCCCGACCTGCTCCCCCTACGGCTCCCCCTTTTACATCCGGACTGCCGACATGGTGCGCAATGGGGGCGAGCGGGTTACCTACGCCCCCGCGTGCTACAAGGAGATGGGGCCGCCCATCAACATGGCCACCCTGCAAAGCTACCCGGTGAGCCGCCACGGCCTCCTCCGCGAGAGCTTCCCGAACCCGCGGGCTATCAGCACGGAGGTGTAGTCACCATTGCCACTAGCACAGGGTGTCCCCAGCTGGCGCCCGCTCGAGGGAAGGGGCTTTTCACTTTTCTTTGGTGTGGGGTGGGGGCTTCCCACAGAGAAGACCCCGTAAACCCAGCCCGAGACCAGCATGGTCCTCCTGCTGAACCGCCCGGCACGGCTAAGCTTTACGGGCAAGAAGATAAGAGAGAGACCTCGAAGGGTGACGTTAAAACTGGCCACCTCCAAACCATCATAAGTGTCATTATTATTCTACTCTATCTCCTGAAGGAACTTGTCTAACGAGGGCTATGTACAGTACAACCTAATTTAATTATCCCAGGCTCCCATGACTCCCCAAGGCCAGAGCGAGGCCTTCAGTGTCCCCACGCAGCCACCCGAGGGGAAGCCCACTGCCTCCGGCACACAGAGCAATGCATGACCACCCACCAGCTGCCGCCCCCGGCAAATCCTGCTGCTGAGCTGGGAATGGCGGTGCTCCTCAGCAATGGGAAAGCAAAGAAGGGAGGATCTGGATCGTCCCGCTCCCCTCATGATGCATAAGCTGCCGCTAGCAGTTAGCTTTTATGTTCGAGTGTAAGATAGAGCACCGTCTCCCACCCGCTCCATGCTGAAGAAGTTCAAGACATGAATTTAGATCACTGCCGGAGGAGGCAAAGTCGCTCACAAAACCGCTCACCTGCTCAAATGGGCACAGGCTGATCCTTCTGTGGCCAAAGCCCCCACCTCTGCTACTCTTCACAAGCTTTCTTAGGAGCGATTTTAACTTGGACCCATAAAAATGGCAAGATTTTACTCACGGGAAGAGTCACACCCCTAAATAACTGCAGTTTTGGTCGCCTTCAGCGTTCAAAGACCTACCCAGCCCACCTTGACAGCTCCAGACAGCCAGAGGAAGGTTGGCTTTAGGACAGCTTTTCCTTTTGACAGCAACAGCAGAGGCCACTGGATCACGTCTCCTCCTCCACGGGTCCCACGACCTCCCACGGGAGAGTGATGTTCAGGTGGTCAGGGTCGTTCCCCCCCCCCATTTTGCTTTTGGAGGAAGAGGGTGCAAGACCCGAACCTGGGTTTACCAGCTCTGTGGTTGGTAATGACAGGCAGTGACTCTGCCTTTTGCAAAAATGAATGTGGGAAAGTTCCTTCTTCCTCCATAAATCAAATTAGGTGAAAAATTACTAAAAGGACATTTCCATCATTCGCGGGCACTTCCATAGCAACCAGTGCAGGACCACTTGGCTGAGCACTTCCCATTCATGGCAGGGAGGAGAGACCTGGAGCTGTACAGATGCTGTTGGAGGCAATGGCAGGGAATACTTGCCATGCCTTTGCGATATAGGTATGACTGCTCAGAAACGTGAGTGGTGGGGGTTTTTGTTCACCACCGCAATTTAGAAATCATCCTGCTGCTCACAGAAGGATTTGGACTTAACGTCCCCATTCATGCACAGAAAAAGCAGGTCTCAGCACAGAGGCACATGCTACATGAGCCTTGAATGTCTACCTTATCAGGCAAAAGGCTAATTTACACTTTGGACCTGCTCGTGCCTTGGCACTTCTGCTCAAACTACTTAAAGAAAACCAGACAAATGCCAAATGTTGTGATGGTCCTTGTAACCAACCCCCTTGCCCCAGCCTGCATTTTACACAGCCTTTTGAGCAACATTATGCACCATCTCCCCCACCTCCAGCCCAGAAAGACGTTGTGTTTCCATTATCCTAAGATTCAGGCTGGCTGCATCTCTTTTAGTCTCCTTCCATTCTCCAAATAGCGATAGCAGGTTTTAAATGTCCTCTCACACTAAGGGCAGGCAGGAGGGAAGGCAAAAGTTAGCAGCAGCAAAACTCTCTGGATTCCACTGGCCCGTAGTCTGTAGCTCCTACTGCTTCCCATCCAGCCAGTACTCCTCCCTGAAAATATAGTCTGTGACTGGAAAAAAAGTCTTGGCTAATGCAGTAAATCCCATCCTTTTCCACTAGAGCATCTGCTCAGCTAGGTCTCATCCTGCTGGGAGCCACGAGAAATTAGTATGTCCCAGGGTGACCTGTGGGCTGCCACCCCCATGGCTCTGCCGGGCGGCCCTGCCAGCTCATGGACACGGCAGCTCCCGGCATCCAACTCTACCTCTTGGCATGCAGCAAGGCTTCCCACCCCACTGGCAGCACATGCCGGGCCATGACCTCTGGAGGGTGGGAATAACACAGGGGGCTTTTGCAGGTCACCCTTCTGGTAAAAGGATGGCAACCACATCATCATCTTCATTACATGCAAATTAAGTGTGACCTGTCACCTGCTAACAAGGTGCCAAGGCTGGCAAGGCAGTTGCAGAGTAGCTGGATGGCCAAGATGAGGGTTAGCCTCACAGCCAACACAACGCCCTGGGTCTGGCACAGCTACGGAGAAACGGGTGAGTCTGAAAGGGCTGGAGACATGGGAGATGCGACGGTGGTTTAGAAGGTTTTAGGGATGGTGGAGAACAGGACAGGGTAGGGGCAGGGATCCCAGATTTTTTCCACTTCAGACTCCTCCTGTTATTATTCTCTGTCTTTGTTGCTCAGCTATGGGTCCAAATTCAATGTCAGAAATAAACAAGGACTTTGAAATACAAAACAGGAGTGGCTTCTGTTCTTTGGCAGGCAACACAAAATGGGGTTTATCCAGTGCTGCCTGGAAGCTGTACTACTGCAAGGATTTTCCTTCCCCACCCTTCCTGCTTCTTCTTTTTGTTCCTCTTGTATCCCTCTTCCTTCCTTGACTCTGGCCTAGGTACATGCATCCCAGAAACAGTTTTACAGTTTAGCTCTTTATTTTGACACAGGATTTTTTGGTGTGTTTTGGAAATTGTCCTTGCAGTAGAAAAATCTGGAGGGGAGACCAGAGAGAGGGCTGCAGTCGTCTGTGCCCTGCTGTGGGCTGGCCTCTGCACCCCACCGCCTCCAACTAGAGATCTCCAGACATACCACAGCAGGGTCAGGCTTTCCCAACTCACTTCTCAGTAGCTTTCTAGGAACTGATGGTTTGTCTTGTGTAAAATCCTCCTGGTGGAGAGGGAATGGTGATGGCTAAGTCCTAGGAATCCTTCCTCGCTGAGCAGGCTGGTCTACAGGGACTGGCTCCCCAGCCAAGCCGAGTGGGGTGGCTTCAAGTGGTAAAGTCTGGCTCAAGGGGGCTCTTGCCCCTGAACTTGGAAGGGAAGTACAGCCTGGCAGCAGTCAGGGTGACTTGAGCCGACACGACAGGCAGCAAGCTTTTCTGTAGTACCAGTGAGAGCACAGCTTCACCTTCAGCACCAGCATGCAGTTGGCCGTTGCTTTGTCTTCACAGTCGTCTTCTGGGGAACAGAAGCATCCACAGAAGGGGTTAAAAAGGAGATGTGCTTCTCCAGCAGAGAGCTGGACAGAGCAAAGGGCTCCCAAGGGCTCCTCTCCCTCCCTGCCCTCCCAGACTTACCTGGTGCCTCTGTGGGGCATGGCTGGAGTTGGCATGTCTGCCTGGCTTCTGGTTTGGAAGTGGGGTCACAGCCCTGAGCCACTGCTTCCCCCTGGTAACACTTCACCTCACGGAGTCGCACACCAGCACCACATGTCTTGCTGCACTGTCAGGATCGAGAGAGAGGAAAGGGATCATGAGAGGCATTTTTTTAAATTTTTCTATAGTTCCCAAGTTTGTTCTTCCATGAAAGCTCCTGGTCCCTACTGTGAAGAAGGTTCTTGAGGAGGTTAGGGTCAAATCCCACACTGATCTCAAATTTACGCTCCCCTTTTGTTGCTGGAGGAGAGCCTCCCCAAGCCAGGGTTGGGGCAGAGCAAGGGAAGAGTTTGCTTTCATCTCTTTAATGCAGCTTGGAATTGTTTTTGCTTTGAGTGTTGATGCTGTGACAGAAAATGGAGAAAATGGCTGCTGTGAGCCAGGCCCAGCTTCCCCTGTCCTCCCAGTCCCTGAACGCTCACCAGTTAAAATCAAGGGAAAGCAGGGAAACACAGAACATTGACTCCTAGCAGAGGAAACACAGCTGTATCCTGTATGCCTGCAGTGTGGTGCATGCTCTTGCTTGAGGCAATAATCCCCATGCTCCACAGTTTTCTCCAGCTTGCATGTGCCAGTCCCTCCACCTGCTGCCTGGTCTACAGAAGAGCAGAGCTCACGGTCCCATCCAGACCTAGCAGAGCCCTCAGCAGAACAGGCTGCTAGAATGCTCAGTGCAGGTTGTGCTCCAACCAGGGTTATGAGGCCTCCTCTTCCCCCTTCACCACCACCCCAAGCCCTACCTGAGACCAGGAGGTAGTGAACCACGTTGAACATGGCCTCCTGAAACAGGCAGCTTGTTCCTCAGGTTTCTGAGAGGCTTCACAGTGCTTCTCGGGGTACTCCCTGTACACACCATTCTCCAGGCCGGCACACAAGACGACCCGGGTCTTCATCCCTCGCCCACAGCTGGCATTGCACTGGGAAAGAGAACAGCCAAGTAACAAATGATGCTTGTCAGCTCTAGAGCTTCAAGTAAGATGGCATCCTGCTCAGAAGCAAGGCTATGCCTGTGCTAACACCAGTCTAATAGAAGTAGTGCTGTCCAGGTCATAGAAGCAATGGGTGTCTGCAAAGGAGCTGAATTTCTTAGGGAGTGAGGACAGAAGCTGGTAATTAGTGTTTAGCCAGCACTTGGAATGCCAAATTCACCTCGGCTGGCCTGGAGAGTAGCTACCACAAGGGACCCAGAGCAGCCAAGGTAAGACTACAAAAAGCTGTTTCTGTCTTATTTTATGTGTATCTATGTTCTCTAAAACCATGTAGCGTATTCATGTAGCAACCTACATCTTGGAGTACTGACAAGCTTTGTGTGGGCCCAAGGGGACCAAACTGGTGCACTGCAGGTGATTTGCACGGACAAGTACTGCTGAGCCCAAAACTATGCAGGCTTAGCTGGGAGGATTCACTCTCTCAGAACACTACCAAGAGAAGCCATAGGAGCCAGGATCTGATTCTAGCTCAGCTATGCTCCCTGATGCCCATGGAGACAGTTGCCAGTTTGAGATTTCACTGCTTTGTGCCCTTCTTCAACACAGCAGGGCAGCACAGCTGGCTTGCATTCACCCTTAGTCATCCTGTGAACTTAGAGCTGATCAGCTGAGAGAACATAGCAAAGGCAAAGAAGCTGGCACAAAGGTGGGGAGCTCAGCTGGTCTTTCAGAGTTCGGGTGAGTTTAATAGCCTAGACAGCTGAAAAACTGCACTGCAGTAGTGTGTGTGACTCACACCTTAGGCCAGAGCAGGAGAGGGCTATGGGACTGCCATAGGTCCCCATGTTTAACCAGTTTGTGCTTGTTACCAGTGCTGGAGGGAGACTCCGCTGAATGTAGTCAACAGCTATAAAGGGTAGCAAAATGACAATAGGGGTTTAGCTATGGTTGGAGGGGAGAGGGCTTGGCTGCTTCTCTGGTTCCCTAGAAATCTTCTGCCTTGGCGCTTTGTGAATCCCTATTTTGCTCAAGACTTTAGAGACAAAGCCCAAACCTGACAACTGACTCAATGTATTCTTCTGGGTGCTCTGGGATTCGCATCAGCTTGTATTGGGAAGCCTAAAGCCTCTAGGCCTTGAGCAACAGAAGGGGAGTAAGTAGATTGGTAAGTGATTGTTTGGTAGAACTGGGCACCTGGACCATGTTCCCTGGACTCTCAAGTCCTGAAGCAAGTACACAGTCATGGGCTGGATATGACTTCTAGGGCAGAGATCTGGGCTCTGGTTCAGGTTTACCTCTGGCTACTATTTATCAGAGACGAAGCTGGTTTTGCTGTGGCTTCCTCTTAGTGGTGGGACCAAAATCTTGGGGGGCAAGTGCACATTCTGGACAAAGAGCTCTGCTGAGGTGTCTGCAACTGCCACCTGGGAGCCAGAGGTGGGAGAGGATGATTTCCTTAGGACACTGCTGCCCTCCAATGGAAGTCCCTGGGAAGGCAGCAAATGCCACAAACTTTCGGGTGGTCTATAGGGGATGGGTGGGGACAAGCTGGGGTATTCATTTCTCCTTGTCCCTTTCTAAAAGGAACTAGGACAAGGGTACAGCTCCATGGCTGGAGGTTGCAGCACACAACCTTGCTCTGCCAAGGGAGCCAAGCTTCCACTATCTCCTGTGGAATATGGGGTGGGAAGGAGGACTGAGGACACAGGGCTGGGCTTGGCTTTACCTGGTCCCACTCCTGCTCCACCCAGTGTGCAGGGCAGTTCTTGTCTCCACACGGATGGACAGCCAGGGGCTTGGTGGCTGGGTCACACTGCGAGTTGGAGATCACCTTGCCCTCTAGGTTGCGACACGCAATGAAGCGGCTCATGCGTCCCTCACCACACGAACCTGAGCACTTGGAGGAATAAAGGGCGTTTAGACACATCAGAAAGCAGGAAAGTGGAGGGGTCAGGGTTGGTGGTGCCAAGAGACCTGAGTCCAGAGCCTAGCCCTGTCACTCGGACTGGGGCACTGGATCCCAAGGGTGTTTATGGGTACATCTGGTCAAGGGCTTCCATCCTCCAGGTGCCGTGAGCTTCCCAGATTATTGAATTGAACTCATCTCACAGCTAACCAAAATTTACAGCACAGAGAGGCAAAAATATGGATTATTCTACTTTCTTTAGCTTAGCCTCTGCCAGAAGAAAGCCAAGATAGCACCAGCATGACTGCCTACAGGCTCCCTCCCGCCAGTCCTGCACCCCTGGCATCATGTACAAGTAGAAGCAGACCCTCCAGACTCACCGGGCCCCAATCCGAAGCGGTCCAGCGGCGGTCGCAGGGTGGCCCTGTGCACACCTTTTCACTGCTGGGCTTCCGGGACTCGTCGCAGAGGGGTGCTTCCACCGAGCAGCGCACCTCCCGCTTCATCATCCCCTGCGTGCCGCACCGGGCCAAACACTGCAACAGCCATATACAGTCAGCCCCAGGGCTCAGCAGCAGAGAACAAGGCGGATGAGCAAGGGCAAGGGAGGCAGCTATGCCTCCTCCCATTTTCCCCCTGCTGTACTAGGGGAGAGGGGAAGGGCCCCAGCAGGTTACAGAAAAAGGTGGGTCCATCTCTATCTCTGCTGCTTATTTACTTTGGGTCCTAGAGCTCCAATGCTCCAAGATGCTGATGCATGGACTGCTGGTGAAAGTCATTGGACCACTGGCCCAGTCCCAAGCACGCTGTAGAAAGTCAGTCTAAGGGATTTCAATTAGGTTTTTGCTTCTCTATCTCCAAACTACTGTTTCCCCATTCACCCTTAGTTAGAGCCTCTGCAAGAGGGAGGCAAAGCTTCTTGCTGACAGGCCTTTCATTTGGTCATCATTCTGCTTGAGATGTTAACTTCAAAAAAATGCTTTGCAATGGCCTTTGTTTGCTGGGCAGTGCCAGTACAGGGGATCAGTGGGTAAAGGCAATCTTTGTTTCTCCAGGACGCAGTTGGCCAGGGGCTTCCTCAGCGCCCAACATCTGCCAGCCACCTTCCTCCAGGCCCCTTCCCAGCCCCGGCTGCTTACCTCTGGGAGCAAAGCTCCCCTGCTGCCTACCTCGGACCACTCAGAGAGCTCCCACTGGGGCCCACAGGCCTTGTTCTTGCAGGCTTTCCTCTCCATGGGCCTGGCCAGCCCAGCTGACTCACAGAGGTCATCATAAACAGAGCTGTCAAAGCCTGGAGCCAGCATCTTCCAGCAGCGCACAGTGCGGTACTGATAGCCCTCACCACAGGTCCTGGAGCATTCACTCCACCGGCTGGTCTCCCACCTCCATAAGCAGTCCCCAAGGGAGAAAGCACAAAGGAAAACCCAGGTAAGGGGAACAAGGGACATAAGGTAGCTGGGGAGTGCCTGCACACCTCGGACTCCCTTGCCCAGTAGCTGCTGCTATGAATCTGCTCATCACGTATATGCCTTGTGTTAAGGCGACGCTGGTCTTGAAAGCCAACTTGCCCTTAGCAGGCAACTTAGCAAATCCCTTCCCTCTTCTTGTTTACAAGGGGATACAAGGGCTTAGCTGTTTAAGCATATCTTCCAGCCCAAAAACTGCTGTATGCTTTGAGCAGAAAATGATCCTTACAAAGGTACGCTGTCCCCGTGGACAGCTGATGTCATTTCCACTCACCTAGGCTGGCAATCTCTCCCTGTGCAAAATTCATGAGTAGGTTCTGGTCGTGTTAGGGCATCGCAGTATGTTTCATCCACTTCCACTCCGTCATATCGGACACACATAGCATATGAGGTGCTGATACCTGCTGGGCAATCAAGACCATCTCTTGGTTGGGCTCCATCAGACCCAAAAGCCTCCTCCCACCATGATTAAATTACTGGAGTGCTCACTGCATCTGAAACTCTACCTGCCATTCTAAAAAGTACCAGTATTCTCTTCATCAACAGCCAAAAAGGACCTCATATCATCAGGCACTTGAAGCCAAACCTACCTGAAGTGCAGGTGGAGCTGCAGGGGGCATAAGCTGAGACTTTCCACCGATACATGTCAGCCAAGCTGATGTCATCATGGCCCATGGGGCTCACATCAAACTCATTGCTGTGGAAAAAGGAGGTGGCGTGAGCTAAAAATGAAAAATTGCTGCAAACATAAACTAGCAAAATTCCTCCTTGTCTTTGAAGATGGGAAGAAACCCAGCGTTTCTGCTCTCCATCTCCCCCACCGTGGGCAAGATGGACCACTAATGAACAGAGAGTGTAAAGCCTTGATACACCTTCTGAATTCAACTAGCAAGGCTGTGGACAGCTGTGGATCGACATCCTTCTGAGAGGAGGTATCATTTGTAGTGAGTCTTCTGTATATTATGGTCTTTCAACCACGTGGGTGCCCTCAGCTTCAGTCATGCTATCACCTCGAGAGGTATGATGTTAAGTTGGAAAGGGGAGCTCAAACAAGGTTCCTCTTAGCATCATATAATGTGGTGGGGAGAGTTCACATGTGGCTTGCCAGAAATGTTTAACAGTTGGCCCTCAGTCTCCTGCCAAATGTTTACTGAAGTTACAGAAGCTTATGCGCCCAGAGGAATGGGACAGGAGGGCCATGATGTGGTGGCAAATGTGTGTATGTGACGTGCTATAGAATCTTGGCCTTCTTTACAATCACATCAGTGTTGGCCTTGCAGGTCCTTCAGCACCCATTTAAATGGATCCCTTAGAGGCAGGCGGACCTGAAATATGTTCTGGGAGCTCTGTGTCAGGCCAGCTGTGACAATCAGTCTTTAGAGGACACACCACTGGCCAAGCATCTACAGCAGCTGCCATGGATAGATACTGGTGAATAGGGACATCGAGGACAGCTGTGAGACTACCAGAGGATTGGCTTGACCCTCCCTCCCCACCTAACCATGCTCCTCTTTTGCCCAGGAAATCAAGTGCCACCTTTCAGTGCCAGGGGCTTGCAGAGGCTCTGCCTGGCTGATGTCCATGGTTGGGCTGGCACCTAGCAGAGGGCTCTCCACAGATGCCATCATGCTGTAGTTGGCCGCTTCCCCCTGACTCCCAGCAAATGCCTCCACCTTCAAGTCCTCCACTGAGTTCTTATGGGCCGGTGTTTTGTGGAGGCCCTGTGGCCATCGGGCAGCTGTCTCGGTCCATAGCCCTGCTGTGGAGTTCCTTGGGGCCAGCCTGGCTGCCAGGTGCTGCAACTCCCTACAGAAGGCAGTGTTGTATGGGTCTCGGTGACACAGTCGCCTGAAGAGACGAAGCCTGGAGGATGCTATGCGGCTGTTCTCTGAGAGCTCGGATCTCCTCATGCTGTAGGGTACAGCTGTGCTGATGGAAATTTGATTGAACCTGAGACCTGAAAGAAATATACAGGGATGCTTTAACTATATCGGATGGCTTATACTTCAGCATGTGGTATTTAACAAGGCAAAAACCATTCAGTATTTGGCCTCAAAATCATAAATCGCCACCAGGGTGCACCAACAGGCCTTAATTGCCCTGACCAACCTCACATATACTCTCTTCCCATTGCTCTGGAGCTCCATTTAAGCTCAGGCCTGGGCCTTCAGACCTGGCCTGAGCAACGTTGCAGGTGTACTTTGTTCCTGAATTGTTGTTTGGCTTTCCCAGATGGACCTCAGATTTGACATATCACCTTGCTTTCAGCTGATGATCACTGGACTGTTGCTAGGACCTGTTGCTTTCACTGCCCTGCTTGCCAAGCTTGGGTGCCGTGGGACTGCCCTGCCTGAGAGGGCACTGATCTGTATTCTGGCCACCCTCTCCCAGTTCCCCTTCCCTTACAGAGCTACTGGCCCTTGCTGCTTCTTGACAGTCTCTGCGCGACTATTAACCATCATTCCCTCCTGTCTGCCCCAACAGTAAAGCCACCTTAGATTTCAAGAAAACCAATATGGGATGTCCACTTTCAATGGACAAAATGAGAGAAGGAAAAACAAAGCAACCAACCCAACTCTGTTTCTCCAACTGCTGCTGCTTCCTCCTCCTCTTCCTCTCCTCTGTTTGCATGGTAGACCTGTCTTATCTGGAAGTCATACTTCTCTTCACCTTGCTCCCAGCCCCAGTCCTGAGTCTGACTGGTGGAGTTGGTTTGGAAGAAGTGTGGGTGGTGAAAGCCTAAATCTTCATGCCCTTCTCTTAGAGGAAGCTGTTCACTGGTGTCATCTGGTGACAGGGAGATCCATGTGGCATTGAAGTCCTGGGAAGCTCTGGAGTTGGCTGGAATGGGATGGTTCTGGCTGGTCTCTGGTAGGTGATGATACAGAGGTCTGTCTACAGCAGGGGCTGCAGTTCGGAGAGGTGGTGTCCGTGGTACAGTGTAGTCATAAGTTATGTGTGGCATTTTCCCATTGAAGTTATAGTACTGGAGGAAACAGAGAAAGAAAACAAAACCCTTTTTATTTTAAGGACATATATTTCCCAGAGACCTTTTCTAGCCATGTCCTTTTTGTGATGGATGTTAAGAGAAGATAGCATCCTCATAAATCTGAGGAAGCCTCCTAAGATAGTATCTAGCTTCCTCAGCCACCTACACACTCAGGTGTGGCTTGGGAACCAGGTTAATATTCCATTTGTCTGAAGAAGGTTTACAATTTTGGGACAGGCAAGACAGCCTAAAACTAGCTCCTCACATACCATGGCATTCAGAGATTGGTTAGTGGGCCCATGAGCTATGATATACTCCAGCCCATCTGAGTTCAGGCTCGAGGGCCTCCGGTACTTGAAGATCGTGCCAGCTACCCTGAAGTTCTGGGGGTTGTCAATGGCAGAGTTGCCGTTGAAGAAGAAATGCCCGGATTCATCTGCGAGTGCTTCAAAGAGAGAAAAGGGATAAATGTTATACTCTGTGCAGAACACTGGGGCTGCACTGGCACTGAGGAGAGTAAACAGCTCGTGACAGAAAAAGAATCACAGGCCCTCCAGCATTCATCTTCCGCATCCGGTCAGATCAGCGGTGTTCAATGCCTGCTGCTTTCATTTCCCTCTCCAACAACAGCACAAATATCTTCACAACAGGGACCGCCCATAGTGAGCTTAGTTTCCACAGGTCCCTCCTGCTGCTAGCTGCTGGAAATGCAGTAGCCTTGGTTTATGAAGAGATGAAGTGCCCCTGTGCTACCCTGGAGGAAATGTTCACAGCCAGCTCTCTCACGGCACAGATGGGAGTACACAGAGCCCTCCTCTCACCTCCCAGGCGGCTGAACTGGGATCTCCACATCCATCCGGTTCCTCTGCTTACCTAGGATGTTTTCTGTTTTCCTGCGCTCAATGATAAGGATGTCCATGGCACCGGCAGGGATGTTGGTGATGAACACATAACCTGAGGAACAGAACAGAGGGTGAGGAAACCCTGAGGACAGAATAAAAAGGTCTGGGTAGGAAAAGCAGCTTGTTGGACAAGTATGTACGTAGGAGGGCAGCGCTGCCCTTCAGGGGCAGGATGCTAAGAACATAAACGCATGTTGCACCAGTTTGTGAGCTCTAATCCCAGCTCCTCTCTGAAGTCCCATTACAGGTCTCCCAGGCTCAGTCTGAGCACTGCTGAGTTTGGATTCAGGAAGGAACTGCACAAGTATAACAGCCTGGCTTCAGGTGTGTGGATGAATGTCTTCTCACACTCTTTCTGGCAAGAGCACAGAAAAAGCTTACTAGTGATCAGGGCTGATGCTGAACAGAGGATGGAAAAGACCATAGGTCCCCTCAGCTCCTGACTCAACAGAATTTGTCTCAGAAGTAGCATAAAAATTGACCTTTAAGAGCCTTCTTATTTCCTCTCCCTTTAAAGTTGTGTGGTTTGGCAGCTTGTCTTTCCTGCTAGAAATGCAGGTCTTGTCCGTTCTGTAAGATTTTTATGAGGACTGGAATGGGAGGCCAAAACAGTACCTGTACTGCTAGAAGGGTTAGCACCATTACCCCTGTTCTGGAAAGGGGCCTGAGTGCTTTTCTAGTCTGGTGTCTGCAGAGTGAGGCAGACTAGTGAAACAACAACAGTGTGAAATGATGTTCCAAAACATCCTCAAACCACAGTTAATTAATTACTAATGAGCATACCACAGTCTATTCCTTCTGTGGGTAGAGAAATGGGCCATGAGGTTGCAATGGACGAATCTCAGCCCAGTTTCAAAGGGACTGTCCCTCAGCTGTGCCAGCCATAGGACTGGGGAAAGCAGGAGACCAAGTGCAGGCTGAAACAAATGCTATGACCCTCATCATAGGAGCTTAAGTTTCAAATGAACATGTAGCACAAATAAAAGAAGATTCATTGATCTCTTCACATTATCTGAGGTGGGCAAGATGCCAAAATCAATAGGAACAAATAGATCCCCAGCTGCTTCCTATTGTAAAGAGGTGAAGGGAAACCTTACCAGCCTAATACACAGCACACCAAACCAATCTCCTCTGATGATTAAGTGAAAAGGACAAGATACAGGCATTTAAGCTGGGGTAGCACTCTTCAGCTTTTTCCACCAAGCAGCTGGGAAACTCCTACCCGCATTCAAGCCAGTCACCCTTCATGCCAGCTGGTGGTAAGAAGTAGCAGGTGAAGTCTCTGCACTGTGGTAGCAGGGAGTACCTATCTGTGAGATTGCCTTTCGGAAGCTGCCCAAGACACGGTGGCAAGTGCTGCCGTCCCCTCCACACACCCTGCATCTGTCCATTGTCCGGGGTGAGTACAGGCTCCCATCGCACCCAACTGGCTGCAAAGAAGAAAACAAGAGAGGGTTTCCTGGGGCCAGCTTATCTCCACAGACCAGGGTCTTTTCAAGGAAATGCTACCATGCTCTTTTGGTGGTGAAGTTGTCGGCGGGGGCGGTAACGTAGGTTTGCTTGGAGTGGAGTAATGAATGAATCCAACACCAACAGAAATTCATCTGTGTAACTTGTGACCATCTACACTGTGCTCCTGAACCCGGGACAGGAGTTTGTGTGTATAGGTGAATGGAGTAAGGCTCGGATAAGCTGCTTCGGTTCTTTCTGTCTATGTGTTTAGGCCAATCCTTCTCACTGAAATAATGACATACAACATCACTCTCCAGATGTTGCATCAAAAGCAGGCCTTTCTGAGGTTGTAAGGCACCTCTCTGTAACACTATATACAACCACCCTTCATCCTTGCTGTATGAGGTGAAAAATCAAATCGAAGGGTTTTTAATTTTTTTTTTTAATGGGATGACTGTAAACAAACCTGCAATTCTAGTCTTCTCTGTGCTGGGAGTAAAGTGCTGTCACTCAGTGGGCACATGTGGATGTATATAATTCCCCTTGTGTGAACCTCTCTGCTCTCCTCTAGCCCACAGGCATTCGAGAGTGAATGTAATTACTCCATGCCATGCCTCAGTTTCAATTCCCTGGTGGAACCCCTGGCCTTGGCGATGACCAGGAGGTCCAGTCATGCACTTACACTCCCGATTTCTGTACTACTTCCTCCCAGAGCCTCACCTCACACTTCCCATTGATGCAGACCCCTTGATAGGTCCTGTCCTTGCAGGAGGTACCATCCTGTGCTCGGGCCATCAGCTGCCTCTCTCCACTCTGGGTGGTGCACTGGAGGTCACATGGCTTGTTGGAGATACTGGTGTAGTCATCTGAAGGGACAGAGGTGGAAAGTCACCAGGCAGATCAAGGTGCTCAGAGATGGGCAGCAAGGAAGGGGACTTTCATGTTATCCATACTAATGGTTTGATGTCACCTTGGATGTTCTTGCTGCTCGAGATGAAACCCCAAGGCTACAGGTTTTGTAGCAGCAAATGGGTCGTGGTATAAGTCTGCAGCTGGGGACCATGCCTAGCAGAAATACTTCTTGCTGGCAAACCCTCTTCCTTGCCATACCCTCTCCCTTTGCAGTGACATCCTCTGTGCCAGCCACAGGAATCTGACTCAGCAGATCCCAGGCCACACATAAATACACGAAAGCGAGCAAGACCTGTAAGAGGGGTACTGACTGTGTGGGGCTGTGGCCAGCTACACCCCATTCAGATGAACGACTGAAGCTAGAGGTGCAGGTGTTCTATGTCCCCTTGGCAGCTAATGGAAAGAGGGTAATATCTTGGATGAGCTCGATCTGGGCCTCAAGGGACAACTGGCAACCCAAGTGAAGCAATCTGTCTTGCCTGTGCAGGAAACTGATGGGCATCCTGTTCAGAACAACCCACCACCAACCCAGTGGGAAGCATGCTGGGTGATAGAGGCAGCCAAAATGGTAGAAGGCACAAAGAGCGTGAACACCCACTCTGCCAAGATGACTGCTGGTTAGCCAAGACAACTCAGAGAAGCCTGTGTCCTGTCTGCCCACCAGTGCTTGCTGATGTAGGATCCAAAACAGGAGCAATGTGGTGAGAGAGGAGGCCTGGCTGGCTGGAGCGGTTCTGTGAAGAGACAGGGAACGATTTCTCCAAAGCAGGGAGCATAGGGGAGCACTTCCAGACCAGCCAGGAGCATCCATCCCTTGTCCCCTGGGACCTTCCCCTTCTCCTGTGTCTGAGAAGTTCCTGTGGGTGTTTTCTCACCCTGATCCTTTGTGTGAAGCTGTGAAAACCCACCTGGATAGAGGGGCATCCAGTGGTAGTAGCGCTTCCCGAAGGCTTTGGCATTGAAACTGGAGCACTGCTGCTGTTTGAAGCTTGCTGTGTTGGCTGGGCAGGGCTAAGGAGGAAATAAATGTGATCAAAAACTCCCTGTGTTACAGCCATGGTTGTGACACCTGCTTGTCCCTGCTGCATCCTTGGAGGATGAAAATCCCCTGTCCACCCTGGAAGGAATCAGTGGTGGACTCTGAGGTGCCGTAATACAGGCAGAAAGGCCAGGACTCCATTGCCAAGGGTCCCTCAGACAGCTGTATTTAACAGTCTTGCAAAAATTACTTCCAGCAAAGGGAAAAGCATACTGGAAGAACTTCATCCCTCCTCTGACCCTACAACAAACATGTTTTTATATCCTTTCCCCCACCTCCAAGTCCCAGACAGTAGAGACAATATCTCACATCTTCAAAGGCAACCACCATCAACCACTCTAGGAGTGGACTGTACCCCTTGTCTGCACTCCTCTGATGGACCACTTGCACCCTGAGCGTTGGTGCTCTTACAGCTCCAAGTGTGACACCCCC
>JANZLQ010000095.1:33028635-33041614 GCA_026212715.1 Elanus axillaris
GGGGGGCGGCCTGAGCCTGCCCCCTCGTACCGCCCTGCCCGCGGCCGGTCCCAGCGCCCGGCCCTTCGTGACGGTCTCTCGCCGCTCTTTGGAGCTGGATCGCAGCGTCCCTGGGAGCGGCGTGACACGGCAAAGCGGTGCCTGCTGAGCCGCCCGCGGTCTCGGACGCCCGGGCAACCCCCCTCGCTCCTAAGCGAAGCCCTCCGTTCGTTTCCTGTCTTGCAAGAAAGCATTTGCTAGCCCATTCATCTTTCCTGCTCTCCCAGGGCAAGCTCAGTTTCCCAGTGCATCCCTTTCGGTGGCCCTGGAGGGGCTGGAGGGCAGCCCTCTGTCCTGGGAAGGGTGGGAGGGAAAATTCACCCAGGCCGTGGAGAGCTGCCCTTGCTGGCGGGGTAGATGGATCGTGCCCACATGGTGAGTCAGCCCGGTGACCTGGCAACTAGATCCTCTCTTGGTAAGGGCTCAGAGGCCCCAGTTCTCAGCCATGGTTTGTTGAGTCACATCCCAAAGCCCAGCTTAAGTCTCACGTGAAAGTTGTTCACCACCACCTCAGTTCGTGCATCCTGTCTTTACGTACTAATTGCAGAAAGCGTGCTGCAAAATCAGACCGCTTGGACTTGGTCGCAGCAGTCTTCTCGCTGCTTGAGGCCTTCTCAGAAGATGCGAAGGCACCTCAGAAGCCCTCTGACACCTTCCAGGCTAAAGAAATCTGTCAATCCCCATCTCCAGGTGCTGCTTCCAGGCTGGCACACTGAGGTAGTCAACTGTATGACTTAAGAGGAACGAATTTGCTCGCTGGTACGTCCCCCCCTTCCTTCTGGATCTCCCTGCAGTGCTCAGAAGGCAGCTCTTGGCCAGATGCTGCGCATCCCTGTGCCGGCACACCTCAGCCCTCCCGGCAGCCGGCTGCTGGAAGCCATGGATAGAGGCTGTGTGAAAATGGCATCAGGTGTCCCCAGCCTGGGGCAGGCGTCTGGGGAGCAGCAGTTTCTGCCTGCCAGATGTGCTGTAATTAGTGTGGGAAGGTGATCCGAGTCCTCCGCAACCTCTCCCCCACCAAGGGTTTCAGCCTCAAGGTGGAGGGAGGGGAGAGGAACGATGGAGGGGTGTCAGCAGGGGGGAGCGACAGGGGAGCCTGATCAAAGCTGGCTGCTGGCAGGCAGCGGGCAAGGGGAGGAGGGGTCCATCCGCTTCTGACCCATCCAGAGAAAATCAGGGTGAGGAGCCCTGACAAATAACATGGTTGCACCATGAGCGGTCTTCTACAAAGGCGCGGGGAGGGGGGAAGTAAATTCTTGGCTTTCCTGCCCTGCTGCAGCCCTGTGTAATGTTCCCCCGGAGCCAGCTCCTGCCCTTCGGACAAGCAAAGCTGCAGAGAGGCACAGGGGTGAAGGAGAGGCTGTGCCCAAGAAGAAAAGGGGGGCTGGCTCCAGCTGAGCAAGGGAGTCGGTAGCAGTACGGGTCTCAGAAGAGTTTCAGTGCATCTGATCTTCTTCAGCCCCTCTCAAAACCAGCGTCTGAGCCGGAACCCTGGGGGCAGAAACAGGCTGTTGAGTGCTGCTCAGTGCAGAGATGATTTGGGGAGGGGGGACCTGCGTGTGAGGGGCTTAGGAAGCGTGACGGTGCAAATCCAGGTGGCTTGCGATGCTCTCCCTGCCAGGGCCCCTCTGTGCCCCTCTCTCCTGACCTTTCTCGCTAGTCCTGCTCTCATCCCACAAGCACAGCTCCTGAGCCTCTTCTGGTCACAGGGATGATGCCAGTGCAGTGTGGAAGGCAGCAAGACAATGCTAAAACGCCACTTGCCATTTCACATCCTGAGTTTAAGCAGTGTGGTTGTTCTCTTGACATTCAGAGGAGATTTTGAATACTCAGTCACTGTGGGAGCAAGGGTGTGGGAGATAAAGGTTCCCTCATAGTCTTGAGACCCCTCCAGGTAACCAGTGTATAAAAAGGTTTGATAGTGCTATTGAATCAATTAATAAATTAGAAACCTTGTTAATAAAACCATCACCAGTTACCACAACCAGCTTCCAGTCTTGTAATCATTTGTAATCTGCCTCTCCCAATTTGTATCTTTTTTTTTCCTAATGTCTTTATTTAGGCCATAAAGAAATGAGCAGGCTGAGCTCTGCACGTGCAGCAGCCCTTTGTGGTTTTGCGTTCAGCCCTACAATTACAAGGGGCTTTTCCCTAAAGTTGCTTCCCAGTTTCATGTGCCTTGTTAACAGAAAGTAGGTCTGTAATACCACCAGGAAATGTTTAAAAGGTTTACAAAGATTGAAGGTCTCTTTTTTATTAGCGTCTAAGCACCAGAGACACGTAGTTTCATCCTAACAGTCTCTCCATAACCAGAATTGAGCTAGGGCCAGCCAGTGTGTTTTGTTGTAGGTGCCAGCCACGTTTGGACACGTGGGCTGCTTAGGGGGGACTGATTCACACTCATCCCCTGCCCTCTGGAATTTGCCTAGGATTATTTCAACCTTTTGTTTCATGGAACTGTTTCTCTGAAAAGCTTCCCAACACAGTCAGGAAGGGATTCAAAGTGTACTGTCTCTGGAAAGGAGGTGTTTGTGGCTGCTGTTGCAGCAGGTCCTGCAGGACTGGAGTAGACCATTCTCTAACATGACCTGAAGGGATTTATTCTGCTCACAAATTGCAGATGTCACAGGTGGCAGCAGGCAAAGTCCTGGGTTTGTAATTACAGAGGCTGAGAGTTTAGAAAAAGGCATGAGACACTGGCCTGGAATGTAAAGGTCTTTGGACACCTCTTCATTTCTCTGTGTGTGAGTTTTCCTCCCATTGACCAAGCTGCTGGATGGAGCCTCTCTTTGACGGCAGTCTTGAGGGATATTGCACTGGGTTTTTAGTCCAGCCCAGTAACTTAGTTGGCTTTACCTGGTGCTTGCCCCAGCACAGATGTCCCTTCCTGGCCCCAGGAGCAGAAACAAGAACTGGACATTGCTCTCCCTGTGAGGAGGACCCTGTATAGTCCAAGGCTCTCCTCTGCAGATACAAGCTCTGACCAGGGAAATGGCCAGTCCTTCTTTCTGCCGTTCTGAGCAGCTTTAAGAGTTCAGTTCTGTTAACATAGAGAAAACAGTGGCTTCATTCAGCTCAAGCTGTAATTGTGGGAAGAGGCCAGCTCTGCTCTTCTGTGGAGATCACCATGACTAGAAACTGCTTTCCAGAGATGTCTGCGTGGTCCCTGGGCTGCTGGGGCAGAGGATGGAGCAGACCTCAAAGGAGGTATGGTGTGGGGAGGCTGTTTCCATCCCTCATCTCTACCCATGCTGCTGCCTCTGCTCTGGCTCTGAGAGGATCCTCAGCTCTTGAGTGCCCTCGCGAGGGATCTGCAGAGCCCTCTCCTCGGCCTGAGCATAACTGCACAGTCCGGCCAAAACAGGGAGAGAGGCCGGGGGGAGGTCTGTTTATGGCTTTGCCCACTCCCTGTGCAGGGAACACACTTGCAAGCTGTATTCTTTGAGCCTTTTCATTGCAGGCTCTTGGATCTGCATCCCACAGGCTGAGGCCAAGCTCCTTTGTGCAATACATTGTACGGCTGCTTCCCTTGGAGAGGCGAAGGGAGGGGAGATAAAAAAAGTTTTAACCTCCCAATATCTGCAAATCTCTCTTACAAATGGAGGTTTTGTAGGCCTAAAAGTGACACCCAAGGGACCAGCCCTGCCACAGCAGAGCCTGACTGTGCATGGACCTGCAGGAGCATTAAGCTGTGGATGAACTCCCAGAGGTTAAAGCTCAACAGGAGAGACATGGCTCAGCTGGGTTCGCTACCTGTCTCTTTACATCCTGCCTTCTTCCAGCTTTAGTCTGTGCTGGTGCAAAGGAGTAAAAAGAGATGTGGCACGATGTGCCTGTTGCAGGAACAGGGGGTGTTGCAGGCAGAGCAGGGTGGCATGCAAAGCCTGTGCAGCACTGGCTAGACTACTCACCTTTAAATGCTGGGGGTGACAAATTTATGTCAGCTTGCAAGGCAGCAGCGTGCTCACATGTATAAGCAGTGCTCATATTGTGGCAGAGCAGTCCAGACTGGCCTTCCAGAAGTGGTTTTGCCCCTCAGTTGAGCTGCTATGTTAATTTTCAAGTTGATTTTTAGGTTTGTTGAGTGCCCTGTGGTAGCACATCCTTCCCTGCAGAACTACTGCTGCAGAGAGCAGGAAAAAAAAAAAAAGGCAAAGATAGTTGTGGAGAGGGATGCATTGTTTCATAAGCCAAGTAGAATAAGAATAATGTAACATTTTTTTTTAGATGAAGAATTGAAAAAGAACTTAGTTTTAGCATTGACATAACAGCAGGCAACTGATAAGCTCCAGCCAAACCCATGGCCTTGCTGTGCTTGGGTGATGTGTGTATGTGTAGGAAGAGATGCTGCTGAAGAGATTCTGAGCTAGGTGCATGGGGTACAGTTGAAGGGAAGAACTGTCCTTAGCGTAGGTGCATGTGGAAGGAATTTATTCCAGAAGGAATAAATGCATGTACCTCAGACAGTGCAGACCTGGACTATGTCCTGCTCCATCCTGGTCTTGGTCTGACCTATTGCAGCCATTCAAGAGCTGATGGGAAGAGGGAGCTTTAGTTCCTCCAGAGCTGTCGTGGGTGCATCCGCTCTCGGCTGTGCCCCATGTCCTCTGCGGTGGTCTCCCTTGCTGGGGACTCTGCAGGTGCTGCAACCATGTCCTGGTGAAGCACACATCGCAGCACAGTGTTTCTGAATTGACTCACAGTCTGGGAAGAAGAAGAGAACCCGAATCCCTGGCTTGGAAAAACCTTGCTGGGGGTCCTGCTGTCTCCCCTGAAGGTGACCCCAGGGCCAGCCCCGCTGGGGTGCAGGAGGAAGGGCATGGTGTGGAAATGCTGCGGCTGGGCACGGCGGGTGGGAAGGTTGGCCTCATCCCTCTGTGGAGAAGCACTGCTCAGCCATTTCAGGAACTCGCAAGAGGCTCTTGTTAGGTACATATTAAAAATCTTTTTTCTGGATGGGCTGCAGGTTTAGCCCCAAAGTTTATGGAGGGGTGCAGTCACTGCTGAGCAGCTTTGGACTTGCCTTCCCTGGTTTCCCCAACTCACTTCAAGAGTAGGCATCATTCCCGCTCTCAGTTCAACCTGGTTTTTGGAGCAGATACAAGGATGATGATGCTATTTACCAACACAGATCATGGTAAGTACATCACCTAGGGGAAAACCACGAGTGCACCCTTCTGACTGGAGATGCTCTTGCAGCTTGTTCAGGAGCTCCCTTTGGACTCACTTTTGAATTCATGTGCAAGACTAAAAAAGCAGCCTGGCTTTGGTATCCAACAATCGCTGCACCTGGTGACACTGGATTTCCATCTGAATCTTTGGGCTAGGGCCAAATCTTGCCCTCTTGCATCAGGCAACAGGAGATGAGTAAAGTTTACTTCTGGCAATCAATCACATGAACATCTATTTGAAAATAGATGCCAATGTTATGACTATTTAGGTTGCCAAGGCCTGAACAGGGACTGAAGAAAACCCAGAATAATAGGGTAAATCCTCTTCTTTTTCAGCCCTCTCTCTGTTTAGGCCAGAGCTGGGTAAAATAATTTAACACAACCATAAAAATTTGTGTGCTGAGGTGGTGTGACATTGGGTGGAACTGATATGATCAAGGGTGTTGAAATGAGAAATATTTTCTTTCTGTATTTCTAAAATATTTCAGTTTAATTATTATCATTAAGTATTATGCAAATCTCAGTGTTTCAGTCTGAGTTGAATTCAACAGCTGCTTGGGGGGTGGTTTTTAATTTTGCCTTAGTTGAAAAAGCCGCAAATGTTTGCTCTCAACAACTGAGAAAAAGGTTATTTAGAGTTTTTCCAGAAAAAGCAAATATTCACTTTGTTTGCACAACTACAGCCCTGACCTAAATAAAACTTTTTCCAATATGATAATCTCTTTTGCTTAATGAACTGAAAATAGCTAGAAAAAAACAGAATACGGTAAGACTCCATTCTCACTTTGAAATTCTGCTGGTTTCTTTCATAATCTCACTCTTTATTTTTAAATAAAAGTCTTGTTTCAGAAGCAATCAGATATTTTGTCTTTAAAAGCTCATAAAAATACCTCTATATTAGAACAGCTGGGGTGGATGATACTTACAGTGATGTACCCAAACAGCATGAAGTTGTCCTTGCATACCTTGGCTATGCATTACAAACACAGTACATAAAACCGAGAGTGAGATAATGTTAAAATACAGATTTCCCTCAAGATATTGACATAACATGATTAATGCTCTGCCAGTTCTTACCTCAACGCCCATACTGAACTGTGCAGAGCAGAAACAGTGTTTTCTGTTACCAAAGTAGTGTATAGCAATAAAAAGGAGGGGAGGAGGAAGAAGCAACCTGTATCTTGTACAAAACCATGCCCTGGGCTGCCCTGCTGATGCTGGGGTGCAGCAGGTAATTCTCACATCTAGCCCAGTATTTGTCACAGTAAAAAACCCTGTGGTCTTGTCTTCACATCCCCAACCGACCAAAAAGTCTGTTCTTTGGTTAGAACGTGAACAAATAACTCCCTCTTCTTCCTTCATTTTGTCCCCTTCTCCAGGTTAATGGCCACCAATCTCCTGAGCCAGGTCAAGGCACACAGTAGGAGGAAAGAAGAGACAGGCTGTGGTTTTAGGGTGCAGGGCTGTGCCTTAGCTGAGCCATTGACGGCGCAGATCAGCAAGGCACTGCTGGCAGGAGATCCAGCCAACACCAGGGTCCAGTTGCTGTAAGGAGCACTCAAATGCACTGCTTGTGAAAACACCATAGTGTTCTTGATTTGTGTCTTGTTTGGATACGGAGCCTGGCTCTGGAAGGCCCCAGTCTTTGCTGCTTATATGGAAATAAGCCATGCTCTGCTACAGCTGCTCCTGCTCCGGCAGGCAGCACCTTGGGCACAAGGGGCTGACACCTGGGGCTGACTGCTGCCTTACTATAAATGCTGTAACCTGCACCTATCCCCCAGGTGTTCTCTGAGTTGGCTGTTCTGCCCCAGAGCATCTGCAGAAACACAGTGTGCAAGGGCACTGCAGTATTTCCAGGACTCGGATTTCTCTTCTTGGGATGCAGAAGAGGAGGCACAGTAAGAAACCAAGCTGTTTCATTGAGGATTTTTAGTGTTAACGCCAGAGACTGCCTTTTCCAGCTAATCCCAGCTCTGCTCCTAGTTGCTTTAGTGTATGCCAGAGCACCAGTTGCCTGGCAGGGAAGCAAATGCACCTTTGGAGGGCAAGGACCTGGTGTGCTACCCTATGTTTGAAATAAATATCAATGTTAACATCTACATTCATCAACAAAAGTTATCTGGGGAGAGGCAGGCAGGTGGCTTCCTGCCCTACACACAGATCAGAGATCTGGGTGAAGAGCAATCTATCGTGTAGGACCAAAGCGGATGCATCAGCCCAAAGAGACAGTCATAGCCTTGCGATAGCAAAGGGATCAAGAGTGGACTTTTGTAAAAAGAAGTAGCATTAAGTTAAACTGTATTATTCATTCTTTTACCTGTGCAGGCCCTTAAGGCTTCACACTATCAGAGTGACTGTAAGGTGGTTTCTGTTTCATTGCTCTCTGTCTTTGGAGTTTATTCTCTGGCATATGGGATCCCCCCACCCCTTTAGTGCAGTGTTTTAAGTGCTGACAACCTGAAATTTCTTGTAATTGAAGTTTAGGGTATTTCTAAATTGCAGGTTTGTTTGAACATCCTGTATTTAGGATCTGGTCTTTGCTGGGTGTCATTCAGTCTGTGCAAGTGGGACTCTATCAGGACTGACTCATCAAACCCTTGACTAGCAAACTGGTTTTCTTTTTGAAGCATGCCCTCAAAATGTTAGGCTTTGGGGAATCTGACCTTCCTGTGTTCCAGCGGCTGTCTGCAAAGAGACAGAAACATTCTAGATAAAGTATATTAGGAGACTAATGTACATGACATTAGCAAACTGAGGGGAAGGGAGAAATGAAAGAGCTACTGAACTGAGGTATCTTTATGGCTTGCTAGTTGTGTACATTATTTGTGTATTTACTGATAGGAACGCTACCTGCAAAGTCCTGTTTTCCCTCCTGCCTCCCCACAGTGATGTTCTCCTGTGCAATATCTACTAAATACCTAAAATATCCACTCTTCCCATCTGCCAGGAGGAAATACGTAATCTATCACCTCCAGGACTCAGCTGGCCAAATGGCCTGGATCAACTTGTACCTGTCAAACTATTCCCAAGATAAGAGCAACAAATTGAAGAGAAATAGCACTGGTTGTGCCTCCACCTGCACTGGAGTCTACCAGAACTGTCTTTCCAATCCTTCCCAGGGCTCTGGCAGCCTTTGCCCCTAGGGTTTGGTGTGGACATGGCAGCCTCCCTTCTCGATAGTCTGCACCGGGTGGATCGGTAGGACTAGGTGGGAGATGCGGCTCCACAGCCCACTCAGCTTGTCAGAGTCCATGTGCTCGTAGGAGCTGGGGGTCCTGGTTTTGGTGAACTTGTCCCAGAGGAAGTCACGGACCCTCTCTTCCACCTGCTGGAGGCTGATGTGGGTCTCCAGCATCTCCTCCTCCAGCAGCACGGTCAGCACCAGGGCCACATCCTTGAAAGCAGCACTTTCATGGTCGCAGTACTTGTAGAAGATGAGGGTGGCCCCCGCCGGCAGCAACTCAAAGCGGTGTATCACTGCAGCACGGCCCCCAGCCTGGAAAGCTGAGCTCAGCTCTGAGTCCACCTCCAGCTTGGCCTGGTCACTCTGGAGCCTGGATTTATCCGTGCCGTTGATCTGGACCGTGCTGGCATGCAGGGCAGCCGAGTAGGTGTTGGCCACATGGGTGCTAAGGCATCGCAAGGTCCACTCGCCCTTGCGGGCAGCCGTGAAGATGATGATGGCTGGCTGCGTGTGGTGGGATGCACTGAGGTGCTTCTGCAGGAACTTGCGCCCACGAAGCCACAGGTGCGGACTCTGCCCTGGAAACTTGTCCGGCAGCTGGTTGAACTGGGACAGGAATGCCTCCACCATGGGGTTCCTGGGGGCTTGCTGGGACTTGGAGGTTGGGTTGCCAAAGCAGAATATGCAGAAGCCGAGCAGTACGAGGCTCACAATGACAAGCCCTGTTCAACAGG
This sequence comes from Elanus axillaris, assembly GCA_026212715.1. NCBI lineage: Eukaryota > Metazoa > Chordata > Aves > Accipitriformes > Accipitridae > Elanus > Elanus axillaris. The sequence continues at coordinate 33,037,767 of JANZLQ010000095.1, forward strand.
GGGAGAGACCCGAGATGGCGAACAGAAGTCAGTGCCAAGTGACCTGCAGTGATATGCTGGAAAGTAGCTATGAGGGCTCTTTTTTCCCCCCCTCAGCCCTTCTCCCCCTACGCTAGGAAAGTGGTTCAGGTTGGCATGTTCTCTGGTCGCCCAGGAATGGTGAAGAGGCTGCTTGCTCCATGTTATGAGACGCATGCTCTTACACACCAGACGGGGGGGCTACAGCTCCAGAGATGGAGGCAAAGCTGCAGCTTTGCTGTTACGGGTGCAAAATTTCCTGAGGAAATTGCAGCTGGCCACAATCTTTCTTGTTTTTCCCCCTTCTCTGTCTTCTTTAAGGTTTGTGGCCGTTTGGAGCACCTGCCTCCACATATGGAAGTGTCTGACCCAGCTAAAGCACTGTGGTCACTGCCATGCTCCTAGCTATGCTGGGTGAACAAAGGCTACCGTGCTTGGGCCCAGAAGAGGAGGACAGTGAGGTCCAAACACAACTGCTTATGTCCCTCTCCACGGCAAAGCAAGGTCTCTTTCTACCAGGAGAAATCTGTAGTGCAGCTCAGCATCACAGTTCCCACTGGAGGCCCCATGACACAGAGCGGGACTGGGAAGGGGGACCATCAGCACAGGAGACCATCAGACCTCCCAGGTCATGCCGGGATACTCCCAGCATGCTGCACACGATGTGCCTGCTTTTGAGGCTGGAGAGCTGGAGGGAAAGCTCCTGAGCCTGTTTTTAAGGGGATGGTTGTTCCCTCAAACCCTCAGAAAAGGCTGTGAAAGGTCCCAAGAGAGAATTAAATGTGCTTCATTACTTGTTCCTGGAGGATTAGTGCCTTCTGGTCGATGAGTAACATGCAAGGGAAGCTTCTTTTCCTCACCTTTCAGCCAGAGGGACTCTTGGGTCTTCTCCTGGTCTGTGTTTTGGGTGGGGACATTCTGCAAGCAGGACTGAGCCTCTGGCTTTGGGGCTGTGCGCCCTACAGTAAGAGAAAGAAATGTGCCACTCACTGTTGAGGGAACAGGTAAAATGAACTGTAATAAGAAAAGCAACAGAGCTGCCAGGAGCAACCAGCTTAAGGGAAGAATTAGAAGTGAATGCTGCTTTGGGTTAATACTGCTCTGAGTCTCTCTGCTTTTTGGGTAGGGGAAGGAGAAAGATGATGCAGAGGGCAGTGTGGTTTCATGCCTTTCAAAGCAGGACAGTAGCCAAAGGAGAGAGGAAGAGAGAAGCCAGTTAATTTCTTATACCTTCTTTCCTGCTCAACTCTGGAAAACTGCCAAGAGGCACTAGAGATCTCACCATACCGTTTTTCTAATGCCTATGGAAGGTGTAGGCATGTGCACAATGGAAGAGCGGCAGCGTACAGCCACCAGCTCACCTTCAGTCCCACGTCTGTTCCTTAATGTGCCTTGGGATCCACTCTCCTGTGTTTCTTGCTGTATGTGCTCTTCTGGCTCCCAGTCTAGAAGAGGGGCACTGGTGCTCTCCTCTGCCAAGAAGCCCTTGGTGACATCTGTGGCAGTCACATCCGAATGTGTCATTTTACTGTCAGAGCTCAATGACTTGCTTCTTGATGAAGCATCTTCTTCTGCTGTGAAGAAGCTTTCACATTGCCTGCTTGTCTCCTGGTCCTCCCCTGTTTCCTGGTGGACAGGGCTGTCTCCTTCGCTGTCCACTTTATCCTGGGCCAGCCTGGCTGTGGGGAATAAAATGCACAGACCTGCGCTTAGTCTCTTTCAGCACAAGAACCAACAACGCTTTCTCCTGCTCTACCTCCTCTAAGCAAAGGCCTGGGTTATCAGCATTTTGGAAATGCTGTACACAGGGATGCGGAAAGACTCACCTTCATCCAAGTCATCTTCCTCTTGTGATCTTTCTGAGACACCATCTCTTGTCTTCCCAGATTCTTCCAGTGATACTTCAGTTTCCCGGGGAACCTTTTCCTCTACTGTGGGGCCAGCTGAATCCGACAGTGTCGTCTCTCCTCCATCCAAAGTTGGTGACTTACATGCCAAAAAATTCTCTTCTGGTTTGCAGGAGGTCTCAGGCCACCTGCTTGTCACTTGGTGCTCAAGTGTTTCTTGGGTGGGCTCTTGGTGCATGGGGTGCTCTGCTGTGGTCTCCACCTCATCTTGGGCTGGCCCAACTGTTGGGATCAGAGTTTATAAGCTCAGCTAGCCATACAGGAGTCAAGAATACCCAGTTCTTTACCACCACCCTGTAAAACTCCCAGTCTTGCATTTCAGAAACATCTACCCCGTAGAGAGATGGGGGAGAGAATAGGATGACCAAACCTGAGAAAACTCATGGGTCGAGATCAAGACAGTTGAACAGGTGAAGGAAGGGGGTGGGGGGAAATCACAAGTGATGCAAAGCCAATTGCTCACCATGTCCCACAAGCAGACTGCTGCCAGGCCAATCTCTGAGCATTGGCAACCTTGGAAGCCAACCTTCCCTGCCCTCTTCTTCTTCCTGTACCCCATTTTTTCTTGCCGAGCGTGGTGTTACACTGTATGCAATAGCCCTTCGCCCACCCCAGGTTATTTGCTTGGCAGGGAGCAAGTGGGGAAAAAGAGAAAGCCCTGACTGTGTCAGCACTGTTCAGCAATAGCCAAAACACTGCTGTGTTATCAACACTTTTTTTTGAAACCACAAATCCAAAATGTAGCCCTTTACAGGCTGCTATGAGGAAAGTTAATTCATTCCCAGCCTGTGTCCCACGCTGTCCTATGTGGGGTGGGCAGGCAATTCTTTCATTAAGTGACAGGATATGTTATCACATCTTCCACATATAGTGGGTTTTCCTAGGCTGGTAAATTAAAGCGATGGATTTGAAGCATTTCTAAGGCAGTTGTGAAGTACTGACCAGAACAGTTATGCCAATGCACTTCAAGCATCTGCCTGAACATAAGTGTTAGCTCTGCTTGTGCTCCTTCTCTGTTCCTGTTATGGAGCTGCTCACCCAAAGAGCTATAGTAATATATAATTAAAAGCAAACACTGGAGCATAATTCAATAAAGAAATTGTGAGGTTGAACATAAGTGTTCGCAGCATATACTCAATCTTACAAAACCAAACAGTGCAGCTCAAATTTCAGGTGTTGTTTGTGAAAAATTGCTTATGAATGGTCAAGCACTACAATGACAGAAATGATTACACTAAAATTAGAATAGAGACTTATAGAAATGGCAAGGAACTCCCTACTAATTTGAAAGCAGAGAAAAAGCTGCGCTTGTCACGTGTCAGAACATGCTGTCCTTTGGAGTATGATTTTTACATTCGTTGTTGCTGATTATTACAGGAAGACTTCTGACCGCCTAGGACAGATCTGAGCTGGTTATAGCAGCACAGCCTCACTGAAATACTCATATGCTGTAGTCAGGACAAGGCACCTGGAGAATGGAAGTACATGGTAGAAACTGAAATATGAGGAACCTGGAGGTATCCTGCTATTCAAGCTGGGTACAAACAGTACTCCTTGCCCTGCCTCCTCCAGAAGTTTGCCATCCTTAGGTGGTAGAAAACTGGCTTATTATTTAAGCATCTGTAGATGGGAAGCACTGGGATGCAGGGAAAAAAGCTCTCCCAGTCTGGAGCTCCATCTTTAGCCTTCCTTGTGTTGCCATCCTGGACACAGAGTCTAAACCTGTTGCAGATGGTGTCGTGGTTTAACGCCAGTGAGCAACTAAACACCACGCAGCTGCTTACCCCTTCCCCCCCCCCCCCCCAGTGAGATGGGGGAGAAAATCGGGAAAAGAAGTAAAAGTCACGGGTTGAGATAAGAACAGTTTAATAGAACAGAAAAGAAGAAAGTAATTATAATGATAACAACACTAATAAAATGACA
>JANZLQ010000095.1:33047671-33065075 GCA_026212715.1 Elanus axillaris
CCTCCCCCGCCGCGGCCGCCCTGCCTGCGGGGTAGGGAGGCAGCGGCAGCCCGGGGGTGCCGTCCCGGACCGCCCCGCTGGGAACACCGGGGCGTCCCTGTGAGGCTGAAAGGGGTGTTCGGTGCGCTTGGAAGGGTGGAGACGGGTGCGCTCGGACTGAGCTGCCCGGCCTTGCCGTGCCCTTCACTTGTTTCTCGTTTCAGGAAATGAGAGTCACTTTGGGAATCCAGACTCCTTGACTCGACCCCCTATAAAAGCATGTAGATCTACAGGTAGGTTTTAACTCGAGGAGGTTACTGTGCACGCTGCTTGCAAAGGTGCTGAAAGGCACAAGACCAGCAGAAAGGGGGTTTATTGAGTTTTAGCTCCTTTGCAGGTTTTACCCTGGTCCTGGCGTACAGGTGAGGAAATCCTGCTGCGGTTTTTATTCCCTGCATAAGAGACAAGGAGTGCTTCTTGGCCTTCCAAAAGGATTGGTGCATATATAGAGCACACTGAAGCCCTTAGGTGGCTGTTTTACCTAGTGCATCACTTGGAATAGTATTTTGTCACACCATTAAATGGGGAATAACTGATTGTACTAGCACTGCTTGCTTTTTAAAGACTGAATTTAAATAAAATGTCTTGAGCTGCAAAAATAGATTGCTGTAAGACTGCTCTGTACAGTGAGCAGCGTTGCTTATGGGGAAGTACATAATTGGGGCTTGCCTGTCCTATCTCTGAAGCACCAAACATACACTTGCACTTGCTTTTGGATGCTGCGCTGGACAAGCTGTTGTGTTAGCTCTGCGTGGCACTTTCTTGTTTCTTTAGTTGATGAAAACTGTGTCCTTCTCAAAACTTTAGAGAGGTGCTGACTTTGTGTAATACAGTCACGTGGCTTTAGCCTGTCATTCTGTCAGATAACTGCAAGCAAATTGTATTTCCTTCCCTTTCAGTCTGTTGGTCTATTTTGAGTTGGTCTGTGTACAGTATTAGTATGTGGCAGTTCTCAGATGGGTAAGTTGGGCTAGCCTGAAACTAGTATCCATTCCCATCAGTATTCTTGTGACAGGGCTGTTGCTAAGCTCTTTTGTTACAGCTGTGGTGCATGGCCTTAATTATGTGGTGTTGCCCTTAAAAAGGACCACCAATATTATGTTTCAGAAGAAAAATTTCCAGGAGGTGTGGAAAAATCTTATCTTGGGGGAGGAAGAGAGAGGTTGTAAGTATTTCCTTGGGAAAATAACAAAGGTTTATCTGTGAAAAAAGCTATGGGAAGCTGTTGCTCCTGAATGATGGCTAGCAGGTACTAACATGCTTAGTATTTTAAATGTGTCTGGGCTGCTTAAGGAGGTACAGCTGAGTGTTTTGGGGTTTTTTAATGTATACGTCTCTAAAAATGAGGCTGGGGCAGAGTCCTCCCCCTCATGTCCCTGAGCTCTTAACAGCGGTATTTGATTATAGCCACAGTGGGCGTAAAAGTGTGATGTTAAGAGACCCTAATGCTTCATATAGAAGTGAAGGAGTAATTTCCACCCTCACAGTCTTCCCACCTGTAGCTATATGGTATTGGGTTTTTTTCTGCAGAGTTTAGGGGAGTGCTGGGTCTGTTGGGCAGCAGGACAAGCAGTGTAGATTTTTGTAAGGATGTAATTGTCATGCTTCCCTGAGAGCAGAGTGGAAGCAAAACCACAACTTGAGAAACTGGTTTCTGGCTTCTGCTTTTTTTTTTATTCTGCTTTAAATATAGATTAGGAAACTTGCTTCTAGAGCTAAAAAGCTTTAAGAGTCTATAAACAAAGCCTTGAATCAGGCATCTTCTAGATCAGTGAGCTAAAGATACATGCTAGCAATCTCTGTTGAAGTTGTCTTAAAATACACAAATAGAGTGTATGACTGTACGAGTTAAAGGAAGGTGCTAGGTGTTTTGGGCACTTGAGTTTGTGCTGTCTGTAGTTGCAGTAGAACATTGCAGCCAGTGTGTTGCAGGCTTATCTCTGTGTTGAAAAAGTTTGAACCCATAGGGATAGATATGTACTAAACTTAAAAGAACAAGTTCTGCTGTATTAAAATAGTGGCTTTATATTTTCATTTATAAACCTGTAGTTTATGAAGTCACAGATTTCTTGTCCCTTTGATTAAACTAGTATCTGAAATGGGGATAGTAAGAAGATCACTCTCTCTTGGCAGGTGACTGCGCAGTAGGTGGCTGGCTAGCAGATTTAAGGTGCATTGGAAAATCTTCACTAGCTGCCTGGGAGGCAGGAATGATCCTTTGGGTAGGAGGCTCAAGGCCTTATAAGGAAAGAACAGGCATGTCTGGACTGCAATTTTTATATATTTCTAGGAAAGTTAAACTTCATAAAGGGGGAGTTTACTTTTCTCTGTAGGGTATGCCATGTGTGCTGTCTGCTTGCAATAATATTCTTCCTGTTCGTGATACCCACCATTACAGAAGGTGCTGATTCACAAGCTGTCTTCATGTGAGAAATGAAGTTGTATATATTAAAATCTTTCCTTTTTACAACAACTTTTTTAGAATGCTTTGAGAGGCATAGACTACTGATTGATGCAAAGAAGGGGAGAGAAATGAAAAAGTATGGACTGCATGAGTAGCCCTCTTTAGATTCATAGATCTTTCTGGTCTTGTGATTTACTAGCCACTGCTACTAGTGAGATTTTTCCTTGCAAAACCTCAGTACGTAGTGAAATATGGGTATGTTTTTTGGCATTCCTGAAGATCAAGTAATTTGGTGAGTATCTTCATTCTTAGCTTGGTGGGAACTCAGTCACTTAACAGCTTTTTAAGATGGTTTTGAAAAAAACTACAGTATCCCACTTACTATGTGCAAATAATGTTGTATGTGTGACTTCATCTTAGTTTAAAACTTACAGTTTTCTCCCTTGTTTGTGTTTTGATTTGGTTTTCTCCCTTGTATGCTTCACATACACTGGCATGCTAAATCTGCCAGAACATGTTAGAAAAAGGCTGTGTTTTCTTTCCTTGAAGTAAAATTAAGAAACACTAGGTGGCAAGCTGTGCATTGCCCTCCTGCGTATGGTAAAAGAGCTATAGAAACACATTAAACCCTGGGAGAACCCAGTACTGTTAAAAGAGTAATAGGGCCCAGTGTGAATGTTACGGAGAAAAATTTCACCAACTGTATTCTTCCCTTTGCTGTTTTCTCTGCTTATGCCTTTCAGCTTGATCGCTGTTGGCTCTTGTCATGGTCTCTGTTCCACAGTTGTACTACAGCTTTCATTCCATACCTGAACTTTTCTGGCCAACTCCCCCCTCCCCGCCCCACTTGAATCTGGGCAAGCATGTAGTTGCACTTTATCCTTTCAAACCTCTTCTCCTGGTGTTCTGCTTTTGACTGGCTTTCCAGACCTGACCTTTGCTCTGCTACTCCTGTCATCTTAGAGGGTTTTATTCTTTCTAGCTAGTAACATTAACTAAGTAGGGTTTCAGTGTCTGAATGGCTGTGTAATTTGGTAAACAATCTAAAGGTGTTGGTGTGGATTCTTCTGAGCTGCCTGAGGGGATTAAGTTAGGAGCATAGGTGCCCTAGATTGCCCTTACAGTTAATGAGAGAGAGAAAGAGACCCAACTAAAAGATGGCTTGGACTACATAAAAAGGGGACTTGTGTTCTGTATTTGTTCTTCTCTCTTTTCCCCTCTGCCTAATGCAATGGAGGACAGCACAATTATTGTTTGCAAGTTGTGTGCCCAAAGCTGTGGGAAAAATTCTCTTTACTCCCATGCTTGTGTATTTAAGAGTTTACACTGAATCCCTTTAGTGTAAGGCATTCCTTGACTTCTAGCATTTGGTGTCTTGATGTCTGGCTTGTTTGTTTGTTTTCCCCCAAGTGTTTTTAAGCCAAGGACTCCTAAAAATGGAGAAAAAAAAAAAAAAAAAAGCCTGTGGTGGTGTAGACAGCTATATTTGTAGTGAACTTGAATTTACCATACGCTTTTCAAGTCTTAGTTGCTTTTGGTTATAGTTTGTTACAGTTTAAGAATGTAATTCTTGGGAGGTCACAACTTGAAAATCACTATTTAGATTATGTATGTTCTGAAACTATGTCTTGGTCCTTCAGTTTTGTGATGCTACGAGCACAAATGATACTGCACCTATACCAATCCTCTTTTTCTTTTTTTTTTCTGTTTTCCTCCTGACGGGCAATTCTTCAATTTACTTTCTTCAAGAGAATCCAATAAAAGAAAAAGCAAAGGCTTATGATAGTAATGAACCTGAGAAACCAGCAGGGCATCAACCAAACATTTATACTCCGTTGAAAGGTAACAACGCTAGCTTTATCAGTACCTTCTCCATGTAACCTTAATCCATGCAACAAATGATTGCTTAAATGTGCTAATATGACATTCTTTCAGTTCAGTGACAAAAGGGGGAGTTGTTGAGTTGAAATCCGAATAGGTGAAGAAGTTAAAAAAAAAAAAAAATATTTTCGGGGTGTACTCTTGCCTATGAGTCAAACTAAAACTGATTGTAGTATGACAGTCATCTGCTTGGGTGTAACAACTTAAAGGTCAAGAAAGCACAGTTTTAAACTTTGATTAATACATAGCTGTCTGTTTTTTTTGAAAAGCAAAACAAAAAGATGAGTAATATCATACCTGCTTCAAAAACTGTTACGAGAGCAGATCTTTAATTGCCTCGGGCAAAGCAAAGGAAAACTGTTCTTTTTTAAAAAGATGAGTTACTTTTGACTTTAGGAGGGGGAAGCTGACTGTACCAAGTGATTTCAAAGCAAGGGAGCACTTTTTCTGTTTGTTGCTCAAGATTTTACTTGGTACGTGTTACAGAAGTGATAGAGAAATACAATGAGGAAGAAAATATGGGATACTTTTTAGCCCAGAAGAAGGTAGTTTTGTTGCTAGACATGGTTTGAATACATCCAAATAGATAGACTAGGTAAGGGAGATTTTTAGGAGAGCTGGTAACTGGTCAGAGTGTGAGGCACTAGCTGGCATTCATTCTGTCAGTAACAGTCCTAATCACACAGTGTTTATGGGAGAGCACTGAAAGCAATTATGAGCACAGACTGGCAAGACACGGACATGAACCGGGTACCCGAGATGTGCATACGAACACATCTATGTCAGCCTGCTGTTTCTCAGGAACACATGCAGGCATTTTGCTCAGGCAGCTAAGAACGTGCCCATGTTTGCTGGAGTCCCCCAGGGCTGATAGCTGTGTTGTTAAAGTGGTAGCTTTATGCCGTTTATTTTTGTTTTTTCCCTCCTGCTGAATAGTTTTGGTTTCAGAAGTGACAAATCTCCTGCTGAATAGTTTTGGTTTCAGAAGTGACAAGTCTGGTACCCTCCATTATAAATCAAGCAATGCTGCTAATTTCCCATCCTTTGCATTTTATCATTATTGCATAGTTACTTTTTTAATGAAAAAATAGGAAGGATAATTCTGTGTCATATTGGGAAGAGCAAGATGAAGGGCCAAATTAAGCACTTTCTATTAGATAATACTAGCTTTCTCCATCTACAGAAGGGTCCGAGAGGCCGTTGTGTGGCACAGTCTTGGTTTGGCAGCACAGCATATACTCCTTCCCAAACAGCTTTTGAAGATTTCATAGAAAGAGCTGAAAGAATGTATGGCTTGTCTGTCTTACTCTGACCTCTGATGTGATAAGCAAGTTCTTTTATTTATGCTTTGGTTTCAGAAAGAAAGGCTGACTTCCTTGAGAAAAATCAAGAGCACCACTCAACTACATCACGGAGTAAGTAAAAAAAAAAAAAGATACCTAGTCTTTCCCTGTAATTAAGGGAAAAGTACAGAATTCTTTTCCTTTCCTCTGTTTTTTCTTGAGTCCTGGGATATTCTGTCTGGGAAGGTGGAAAGGGACACAGGAAGCAAATCCAAATGGAAACTGGAGAAGGCAGGACATATCAGAGCCATTCTATGAGGTTATTTAACTTGCTGACCACAGAAAATGACCCACTTTTTCTTTTTTCTTTTTTTTTCTTTTTTTGGCTGGGTTAGGAAATGGAGTTGACTCATGGGACAATCAGTAAGTGCAGAGCATGTACAACTAGTGGCATTGGTGTGAGCTGAGGAAGGGAACAAAACCTTCACCTTTTGATAGCAGTGAATGCTAGATTAGTTTATACATATCACCTTCCCTTCTAGCCTTTCCCTGAGTAATGGTGGCCTGCTATGATTGAATTAGTTGTCTTACACTCCTGAAGAGGAGCAGCATTTTTCTTTGCTGGTAAACTCCAATCTGTTCATCTAATTACCAATTCCTTGTGTTTCAGATTTTTATCTTTGGTTGTTTTTGTGGATTTGTTGGTTTGGGGTTTTTTTCTCCTCTTGGAAGAATACTTGAAGAGGAAAAAAAAAAGTTCTGAATTCTTAGTAGCCTTCTGTTCTTAATGTCTTGGCACTTGTTTCTATCCTGAACAGGTATAGCTAAACAAAGTCTTGTAAATCAAAGTTTAATCTGGAGAACCAGGGGGGTGGGGAGGTGGGGTGTTCGGCGTTTTTGGGTGGGAGGGGTTGTTTTTGTTTTGGTTTTTTTGTGGATGTTTTTTTTTTGTTTGTTTGTTTGAAAACCACAGTGCCTTCTGGAAGAGAAGTTTGTCTTGTGGTAGCCACGCATCTGTGAAATGACTTTGAGAAACAAATTGATGCTGGGAGTTCTTGGTAGTCTGGTACTTTTTCTTTCACTGTCCCAGAGGTAATAGGTGCTGCAGGAGTGACCAGTTTGGTGTTGGGTGAAGAACTTTGGAAAATCACTTGAAAATCTGAAAGCTCTAAGGTGTCTGCCGGAGTTAGGCATTTTGAGTTAGGCAAGACAAATAATTTGCTTGTCCTTTGTGCAAACTGAGTTGTAAACAAGGCAAGATTCTTAGGTAGGATAGGATCTGGTTTTAGACTGTTTATTGAAATATTTTTTCCTTTAGGGTATGAATCATAGCCGTCTCCTAAATATGAAACCTAGTCCCTGCAAATAGGGCTACATTGTAAAATATTACAGAATTGAAGTGATTTTGATCAGTTAACTATGAGAAAACCATATAAGCTTAGTTACAAGGTCCATGTCTGTGCCCTATTGGGGTGGGGGGTTGAACGTTGTAGCTCATTAAGCAGTTAAGCTCTGGCTTAAACCAGAGCTGTTTTTAGCACCTTCTGTGATTACATTTATACAGAAACAAGGTTACAGAATTTATTTTAGTGTCCTTGAAATAACTACTGCAGGGTGTGTTTGTTCAGTTCATTCTCAATAATGCCATTGACAGTATCCTGATTTGGTTATATATTATTAAAGAGCCTTCAGCTTTGAACCAGTTGCTGTAGTTCACAAGGAGCCAGAAATTCTCGTGTCTTTTTAATTAACTGACTAAATGCAGAAAACATGCTGACCAATAATTGCACTGTATATATACATACTGGTCTCTTGGGAAAGTTGTTCATAATCCTCTTTTATGGATAATGTCTCTTGTACTTTGCTGTCTTAGCCCATTTAAATAAATAGACCAAAAGTATATTTTGAAGTTGAAAGCTTCCATTTTGCTTTAAAAGCACAATTCATCCCAAGAAACTGACTGCTGATGAAGCAGACCTCTGACCCAAGCTAGATAGAGAGGGAATATGAAACTATGCCTTTAACATACCGCTTCACTTTTGCCGCTTACATCTCGCACCATGTTGTTTTTCTAATATCTGTGTTAATTGAGCTTCCATTTTTCTGTCCTTCAAATTCTTGAGCAAAATCAGGCAACTTAACTGGGACAGGGAATCCTTGTGCAGAAAATAACAGGTTGTTAAATCTCTGCCGTTTTGTCATCTTGTACTTTAAATGCCTTTGTTTAATTGTGTAACTTTTCAAGAGTTAAAAATCTTTTGAGGTGATTTGTGATAGGTTTGGGACTTGTGCTTTTTATGCAAGATTGTCAAGATGGCTTAAGAACTGACATTTGGCAAATACTGTAGATGGAGAGTTGGTCTGCCAGTTGACTGGGACTTCTCAGGCTAGTAATAGTGGTGAACATGTCATTTTTCTTGCTGAAGACGAGCCTTGCTTGAGAACAGGAGGGTGAATGATGCAGAAGAGAAGAGAAAGCCTCAAACTTGATACAGCCCTGCCTGGGATGAGATCACAGCTTCACCTTTACTCCTACTTAGCAGGACTGCATTTGCTTCAACAGGGTTTTATGCAAGGGTGCTTTGTTAACCTTCCTCTAAGCTTCATAGAACTCTGTATGTAAAAGCATAGCTACAAACAGCTTTTTGTTTAAAATAATGCAGTTTGATTTCAACTCCCTGCTAAATTCCCTGCTGGAAGATTGGTTATAATTGTTGTTTTAGTGTTTTTCTCACATTCCTTTCTTAATCTCTTAACAGGCAGAACTAAATTTCAAGATCAGTCCGGTATAGGGAACCAGTCACAGCCTTTGGCCACAAGTAAGACTTCTGCTTTCACTTCTATTTCATGCTTGTGTTACGTTTAACCATTTTCATGCCTAAGTACTCGATTTCCTGGTAGCTGATATTAAACTGAGGGTCCTTGCCAGAACAGATGACTTGCTTGCTAGGGCATGTGTTTTCAGCACTAAGGAAGGAAGGAAGGGTGTTGTATAATAGGTAACAATTCCACCTGAATTTAAGGTCTTCCATCTGCAGTGTTTACCAGATTTGCTGCAAGATTAAAACTGAGGCAGGCCTAGTGGTGTTCTTATTTAACAGTTGTTGTGTTGCTGTCCTGATAAAAATTAGGATATAAAAAGGCAGTATAAGGTATACAGTTCTTTCCTGTTTCCAGGGTGGTTGGTATATTTTGTCACTGATTTTACTGGGAACAGAACTGAGCCTTATGCTCGTAGTAGGTCAGAGAAGTGTTAATTTAACTGTTAAAATACAAAACCAAATAAAAATATCTGATACTCTGTATGCTTCCTGTGCACTGTTTGCTGTGTGTACTCTTTGTGAAGCTGACTGATCCAAAGACCACAAACATTTTCTAACAGTGTTGATCACCAGTGTCTGAGATGCAACTACTGCTGCAGAAACTATTTTCATCCTTATGGGGACAGGGAGGAGAAATAACAATACAGAAACCATTCTGGTGATGCCAGGTTTTTTATTGGGCTTTTTCTGCAGAGCCTAAATGTAGGAAAAAGCTTGACTTTTTTCAGAACCATTTTAAGCTCTTAGTTTGGATTTGATTAAATATAACGGAGTATTGATAAACTTTCAGAAGAGCTCCTTTTCAGAAGAATGTCTAATTGCTTACTTAGTCAATCTGGCAATGCATAAAAATGTCCTTTTTTTAATGCTGTCACTTCACTGAGTTGCTAAAGACGTTCAAGTTGGTTTAGGTTTTGTGGTTTTGGGTTTTTTTTAACTAGAAGATCTTCTTTATGCTCTTCAACTTCTGTACCAATAGCTTGAGAGTGGGATGAGTTCACTGAATTCTGTTCTTTCCTCTTATTTTCCTCTTTCTTGTTGACTTCTGACTCCTTTTAAAACATTTTCTTCCTGTTTGCTCCTCCTTTCAATAGATGATGGTGAATCGCAGAGTGGATTTCACAAAAGCTGGACTTTGTTACTGGTTCTGTTAATTAGCGTCCCATTGCTTTATGTCCTGTGGAGCGGAATGCCAAGACTTCTAGATGCAACTTTGTCAAGTAGAGATACTCAAATTTTGGAAGCGTTTCGGGCCCAGATGAAGAAACTAAAAAATACTTACCAAAGTCAGGACCCCAATCTGTGGAAAAGAGCCCATGTGTTCCTTGAGAAACATCTTAATGCTTCCCATCTGCGTTTGGAGCCGGCCATCTTACTGTTCACAGCTGGCCAAGAAGCTGAGAAAGCACTGAGGTGCCTAAGTAACGAGATTGCCGATGCTTTTGCCTTCTCCCAGAATGCTACTACAATCAAAATTAATGGGGCAGACAAAGCCATATTGGATAGTGACATTGTCAAGCTGGAGGTAGATAATGAGCTCAGCTCTGGGTTCAGAGAAGGCAAGAAGGTAGCAGTGGTGCATCGATTTGAGTTACTGCCTGCAGGCTCCACCTTAATCTTTTACAAGTACTGTGACCATGAAAACGCAGCATTTAAGGATGTGGCTCTTCTGCTGACAGTTCTGCTAGATGAGCAGTCACTAAGAAAGAGCCTCACATTGCAAGAAGTTGAGGAGAAAGTCCGGGATTTCCTCTGGGCAAAGTTTACCAGTTCAGATGTTCCTAGTTCTTATAACAGCATGGACACAGATAAGCTGAGTGGACTGTGGAGCCGTATATCTCATCTTGTGTTGCCTGTTTGGCCTGAAAAGGGCCTCCCTGTGGAGGGATGCACATAAAAGTTACTGCAGAGGACTTGAGAAAGGAGGATGACAGAAAACGCATGTTGCAATGGCTGAACAGGGAAGAACTTACTGTGGCTGCTGAGCTTGGGCAGCATACAGGCCTTTCTGTGCAGAGAAATTCCACCAGCTGGCAGGTTGTTTCTGCTAAAGTAACTGGGACTTCTCTAAATCAACTGCAGAATGTAAGCAAGGAACTTGCTGGTTGTTGGTAAGTTGTATTCAGTGACTTATTCAGGCTTGGTGTCCTGGAGCTGGAAGTAAGTGTCCACTAGTGCAGAACCACGCATCTGCTTCTGAAGCTGTCTTGGTGCACTTTTGGCTTTGTTCTGAGGATCCTTTTCTGGTGGTGCATAAAGCTGGTATTGTGTTTGACAAGGTAACAGGATGCAAAAACATCACCTTCATCTGCCAGAATTGCTTACTTCTAACATCAGAAAAAACACACTGAAAAAGATAATAAGGTGATTTAAGTCTAAGCACAAGCTTTTTCTTGATCCATCTGATCACGACATAGATGTTAGCTGTCTCTGGCGACTTCTAGAAATGGCTAAATTGCTTGAGATTTGTGGCTTGTAGAGAACCTTTCAGCAAGCATTTCTTCCTTAAATGAGCCTGCCCCAGACAGTTCTGGAGAGTGAGAAAAGCTGAGGTACAAAGGATTGCTTAACATTAGTTGTACTGATGTCAGTTAAATAATCCCTCAGCATCTCTTTGCCCCGCTGCTTCAAGGAATTCTCTGCTCTTTGACAAAGTTCTTCAAGTCTTAAAATTTGGGGGGAAATGATAAAATGTCAGGTCTGTGTGTGTCCTATCTCCTTTCCAAACAAAACGTTAGGAAGACATAGGTTATTTCTCATTTTAATAAGATAATTATTTTTACATCAAGAGATTTTATTTATTTGTGGTACTCGGTATCCTAGAAAAATAACCTTTCTTCGCGTGTCTGCATATAACTTGCTGCTTGCTGTATAAGCTTCTAGTGAAGAACAGGTTTGCAATGCATGTTTTTAAAATACTCTTTTTTTAGCGTGCCTCATGCTGAGAGTCACTCACACCAGACTAAAAACATGTACTTGTTTCTATTGTAAGTATTTTGTGTAAAAAAAAAAAAAAAAAAAAAGGGAGAATTGCAGCACTTCCATTTCATTGCTGTTACCATATACTCTTGAACTATTGGTCTGTATGCATTTGGTTTTATTGCATATGAAGGAACATGTGAAGACTGCTCTCAAATTAATAGGACATTTTCTTATAACAGCTGAGAGATTAGCGGCTCTTAGACCCATCCTTTATTCACAATCCCTTGAGCTGTCCTGTTGCAAAAAGTCCTCCTTAACCAGGAAAAATCTCTAGAGGGGCTCGAGCTTCTGACTTCTTTGTGCAAGCAAAGGTTTGGGGTGTTAAGTGGAATGGACCAAAATCACCTTAAGCATATAGAAGAACACAGTATGAGAGACACAGAGGTGTGGTCACTTAAACCAGAGGTGGATTCATTCTAACCACTGTGAGCCAGCAAAGGGTAGTTCTTTTTATTTTAATGGGAAGAAATATAAACAGTAAAAAGACTTGGAAGTGCTGCTGTTCTGGATGTTTAAGGATAGCTCAGGAAGGAAAATATGGCATTTACATTTCGGACATTTCACTGGACAAATGTTTTAAAAAAACTGTAACTTATTTCCAAGTGTGTCCTGATAGCATATTTGTTTGTATATTATGTAAACTATTTTAGTAATCATTAAAAATAAATATACTTGGTTTGTTTTATAACCTGTTTTAAGATTTTCCCATTGGTCAGACTTTTTTTTTTTAGATGTTTAAGATTGTTCCTTTTACCTTTGACCAAATACAGACATCTAAAATACAACCTTCTGCAAAATTTAGAACTTTCTGGAGTGGAGTCGTAGATACTGGGATGCAGATGCATGTATTTGATAATATCTGGGCTTTTCTCTAATGGGACATTACAGGAAATTGTAATACTTCTGAATTGTCTTTTACTTGGTGTTCTTGTACAAATTCCTCAGTTCTGATTTCAGCTGGAACTAATGATAAGATATGGTTCACTTGTTTCATTAGTCTGACACAAGAGTCAGCAGCTGACAAAAGGGATGACTTCATTCTTGTTCCACTCCTAGCTGCATGTTCCTGTACCTCTGCAGTTGCTAACTAGTGCACTGTGAACTGACTGGAGGGACAGCCTTACTAAAAACTAGCTTAGGAAAAAAGTATATAATTAGCAGAATTGGCAACCACAGAAAAAGACTGTTATGACATGAAGTCAGGAGATTCCATGCTCTTACACAAATAAAACATAAGTAATCCAGGTTATTTTCTGTTTCTAAAACTGCCCCCCCCCGATTATGGGTTATGAAACAGCTATGTTCCCCTATTTCAAGACACAATAGGAAGGTGCCTGGAAACTAAAGACTTAATGTTCTACTTAATGTTGTGCCAGACAAAGGAGAATCGCTTTGTTGTTGTTAACTGAAGGGAAAGTGAGGTGTATTTCCAAATACATGGTGTGCTGCTTAGTCTGGAAAAATCAAAAGCAAGATGGTATATGCAGTAGCCCCTTCTGGAGGACGGGAAAGGTTTAGGATTAGAAGGCTGTTCCTGCTCTTGAAGTAGTAGGTCCTTTTTGTAGCTGTTTGTGGCTTTGTCCTTAAAGGGTCTCATTAAATATCCACAGGTACTTATGCAGATCTCATTAAGTAACTCCTCCTCAGTGAGAGGTGAAGAGTAATCTGTCTGTGTTGCTCACAGGCAGCTGATTACTATCCTCCTTGTATAATTATTTCATTGCCTGCAGCAAACATAGCCATTTGATGTTTTCCAAACTATTAAATACTTTGGCTTCTTCTAGAGAAATCTCACTTCTGAAGTTGAACTGTCCCTGACTGTCAGCAGATTGTCAAATTAAAATAGTCTGTGACAGCAAAAATGTGCTTACATAGAGTGAAGATACCAGGTCTGGCCTTGGGACTGAGAAGGGGATATTTCTTGTTCTGTGGGCTTACAGCATACAAGCTTTGGGCAGAACACAATTTTTGGGGAGCTGAAGCAGCTACACACCAATCTGCAGACAAAATTTCCAGTACTCTGCAAATTGGACTGGAAAACACTGTCAAACTGTGCCTTGGATTGCAAGCAGACGCCTGCAGCTGGCAAGAATGCACCTGCAGGTAGCCAGCCCAGGCGGAAGGTGGAGCATGACCCCTCTTCTGCTGCTCCTGCTGTTGCCTTTGAGCACCTGGAGGATGGCAATACCTATATTGTCTTCAACAGTGGATGTTGTGAAAGGGACCGAGAACAATGTGCAGCCCTGTCTGTTGTTACCTTGTCTCTCACACCCTGCTCTGAGTCACATTGTGCTAAGCAGTGGAGTTTTGAGCATGCTAAGCAGATTTGTTAAAAGGACTAATTTTTTCCCCCTTTTTTTCACACCAACAAAAGCATTTGCTCATTTTCCACAAATTAAAAAAAAAGGATTTGTACATTTAAAAAAAAGTATTTGTTTTGAACTAATAATTCAGCTCAAACTGAGTGCAGAAGGCAAGGTTAGCTTCATGTTAAGGTAGGCATAAAAATACTTGCTGTGCAGATTGTAGCTGTACACATCTGCAGTGCAATTGCCAGCATGCTGTATTTAGGGGAAAAAAAAAAATCTGGTTTTGGAGGTAATGATACATAACATAAACAACTTGCCAGATTCTGTGCTGAGACCTTGTAGCACAGCTGGAAAACTATGAGAAGAAATCTGAAGTGATCTCTTTATTTTATAAGCCCAAATCAAGCACAGAACAATTTTTCATGCATTGTTTCTGCTGTTAAGACAAACTGCTAAATTGTAGGAGGAAGGAGAAGAGGTGTGTGTGTTTGTGTGTGTGTCCTGTAGTCCTCACAGCTGTCCTGTGTCTTGTTTTATTGTCAGCTCCTGACAGTTAGATTTATAATTGAATGCTTGGAAAACCTCATTCCATGTCCAACAGGTGGAAGCACCCTTCCCCAAATTCCTCCATGGCTCTTGGGAGCCCTGTCAGTTAAGGAAAGGGAGGGGGGGACTTGGGGGGCTCGAGCTGATCTTTCAGCTGCAATAGCCAGCTGCCTCTTTCTAATTTTAGAAGGGGTGTGCAAGAGTAGTATGGAGTGGAAAACTTTCCAAACCTCTCTTAAAGCTGCAATACCAAGTTAGCACAAGATGAGATTGTGGCTCTTTACTTTTAACTTACTATCTGTCTCCATCCACCACTTTGAGTTCTTCAGCAGTACTTGCTGTGGTTCTCTGCTGCTTCACAGTTTAGTGAGCAGTTCATAAAAACGGAGTGTGTTCAATTCTTCCTTTTCTCTCAGCTGTGGCTATTTGCAGGTAAACAGTTTCTTTATTTCTATTCTTAGAGAATTTCACAAGACTACTGCATTTTCTGTAAGAATCTTTCTCTTCTCTTTTCATGGGATGTTTGCCTGTCAGAGCTTTCCATTCATTGGTAGGGAATCTTTGAAAAAGTAGTCAAGTTTTAGAATTAAGCTCCACTGTCATACAGAGAATAAATAGAAGCCATATAGAAGGAAAAACTAGACAAATGCTGCCTTTTAATTTTACTTGACTGACTGAAAACAAATAATTTTCATGTTTGAGAAAATCCTAATGTGATGCCTTGTTTGCCTGCAGATGAAAAGGAAGAGCATGAAACTAGATTAACTGCTTCCAAGCAGAAAAGAGAAACTACATTTAAAAGCATAATTAAAGAGTTAGTGCATTACAAAAGTGCTGAATAATTTAAATAGGCTGCCAATCCAGCAATATTGAGCAGTAAATTTAAGCAAACACTAGGTGATGATGGGCAATGTAATAATTTAATTTGCCCTAGTCTGTGATCAGGGCTTCCATACACTGTAGTAATACTGTTTTCATTGACTGAAATTGTCATTACTGACAGTCTTCTGCATTTGGGAGGAGCAGGTTTGTTCTCTCAGGACCCAGGAGGGGATTAGGCACTATTTAACACTTTTTCTCATTGGAGCTGTGCTCATCTTTTGGTGTTCATGTATTTTTTCCCTCATCTGGCAAAACAAAATTGTTTTCAAAGGTTTAACCACTGACATCTCAAGTTTACCTTGTTCAAAGGCGGTAGGTATGCTTACGCTGGAAAATATACTCTCTAATTAGTTTGTGTATGTAAAAGACCCAAATTAAGGTTAAATGGGTATCCTGTAATTGTGACTTGATTAAGTTCTGCGTTGCCTAAGCTTCACAGCTGTAATGGTCTCTCAGTGTTTAGGGTGTTCATATGATGTTCCCATATTGGAATAATTTATATGCAAAATGTTGACCATTTGCAGGAGGAGAGGCTATGTAAAAATAGTTTAGCCCTTTTTGGTTAAGGGAAAAAAAAAAGGTGGGGGGGAGTTCCAGTAGTTTTAGTAATCCTTTAGTGGTTGGGGTAGATAACTTTCCGCCCCTGTGCTCCCCCAGGAAATTTGGCATCTGTACTCAAGCAATCATACTAATGACTGAAAACCAGACTCGGGTGAAGTTGTAGACAAGCCCTGGAGGAGACATTCCCAAAATAACTGTAGGAAGAATTTCTTTTTTTCTGTTCTAATAACTTTCCTTCTTCAGTGGAAATAATTTTGTTATAGCTGGATAACATCTTAGACCTATTTTTGAAATGTGAGTGGTTTTAGTGCATCTTTGGGGTGGAATCTATGCAATGGAAGATTGCATAGAAGCACTAACAAACTCTTCCGGGTTTATAATGACTGTTAAAAGTGAAGTTAAGCTGGTGGTACTCAGCTGTCTGTGTGAAGTTCTGCAAATGTTATTTAAACTTAAATTAGCAACTGGGAGACTGTAATCAGAGCTGCTTTCATTTTCAAAAAAACAAATTATTTTTATAAAGGTGACTTAACCATGAATACAGATGATGAAAAAGTGGTGCCCTAGTTTCGACTGGAGCTGCCTCAGGAATGCCAGCATCAGCGTTGGCACCGCTCTGCAGCAGCGTTTTAATAAACATTGTGAAGTCCTGTTCTTGCATCAAAACCGAGAGCTCTGCCACAGCTCTCTGTTTTTGCACGATTTGCATGTGGACTGGACTGGCAAGTCAAGCCTGCACAGCCATGAGGCGGAGGGAGGAAGGGGAGGGGGGGAAGCTTTGAGGAAAATAGTGGAAAACGACATTTTTCTGAGGTTGAGGGAGGGTGTGGCGCCCAGAGCAGTGTGAAGGCTCGGACGGCCCGGGCCCGCGGGGCGACAGGAGGGCCGGCGGGGCGGCGGGAGGCCTGCCCGCCTCCGCCCCGAAGGCCGGCGGCCGCCTCGCCCGGGGCCAGGCGCGTCGCTGCGTGGGCTTCCCGGGCACCATGAAAGGAGCGCCCGGCCGGCGCCGCCCTCAGCCCTTCCCGCCGCCCGGGGTGCACCTGCAGCGCGGGGCCGGGGCCGCGGCGCGCCGGGCTCCGCTCCTCACCTCAGCCCGGCCTCGGCTTCAGCAAGGTAGGCGGGCTGCGGGGCCGCCGCGGTGCTGCTCGCGGAGGCGCCCTGGGGGGAGAACCGCGCAGCCCGGCTCGCCGCCCGTTGAGGCGCTGGGGCAGGGCGGGGAGGCCGCGCCGCACCCAACATGGCCACCACCGGGGATGAGGCGTGGGCGGTCGGGAGGGGGAGCGGCGGGCTGCCGCCATGTTGGGAAGGTCTGCGGCGGGCCGACTCTCGCGAGACTCGGCCGGTCGCTCCCGCCCTGCCCCGCGCCGCCGCTCTCGCCGCCGCCGCCGCTCCGTGTCAGTCGTTGGCCGGTAATGGCGGCGGGCTGGCGCCGCTGAGGGGGGCTGCGCGCCGGCGGGCAGCGGAGCCGAGCTCGGGGCGCGGCCAGCTCCCGCCGCTTTTCTTCCCGCTTGTGCGGTATGTGCCGGGACCTGCCCCCGAGGCGGCGGGTGTCGATCGCCGCCGCCGCGACCAGGTGAGGAGGCGCCGCGAGCGGCCCATGCCGCCGCCCCAGGCCGCGCTTGGCCCGCCGCCGCTGGCGGCTGCCGTCCGGGCAAGGGGACTACCTTGTTTATTCTTCCATTTGACTTTAACTGT
>JANZLQ010000095.1:33072290-33111347 GCA_026212715.1 Elanus axillaris
CCCCCCGCCAGGTTTCTTCCAGGATTTTGGAGTATAGCCTTTTCCTTGTTAATTCCCTTTTAGGTCCTTACCTGCAGCAGTTCTGCTGTGCCTTTTCTTGTGTACTTTATTTTTTGTCTTGGGCAAATGAGTAAAGAATGAGATGGGCACTTGACATGGGATTGAAATGTCACAACACAGTGGTGTTTGTATCTTAACCATTCACCCAAGACAAGGCTTGGCAAACCAGCCTTGAATGAACCTGTGTAGGATGTCTGTGTCTACCAGTGAGCAGTCAAATAACCAGGAGATCAGTTCTGCTGATTCTGCAGTCTTCCAGCTTTTTTCAACAAACTTTTAAGATTCTCATAGCCTTATCCAACCTGCAGATAACCTTTTGCCATCACTACTGTTTCCTCAAAAGTTCTTTGGCATTTCATGTGTTGAGCTCAATCTCTTTATTTAAGCTCTATATTAAATAGTGATGGATCATTTAGTTCAGCAAAAAAAACCTTTTTGAAGCGGTCACTTCAGAATGTAATTTTTACAGTGTGTTTCTTAAAGTTTCTCATGGGACATTAAGACAACTTTCGTACTGATGTAAAATGTATTTTAAAAAATTTAAACTTCCTTTGCATAATTTTATAGTTTAGTATTATTCTCTCATCAATATTGATTTCAGAGTATTTTAGTGTTTAACTGGTTCACTACCCTCCATGCAAGTCCTATAAATAGGCATGGCAACTGTGCCTTGATTTATTTCTCCCCCAGTCCCTAGCTGTACTGTTGATAGCATTAAAGTGTCTACTCTGTCTGGTTTAACTTCTTGCAGAGACAGGATATTGAATTATACAAGTTACTTGTTTTTTGTAGGGTGCTGCTTATTCATGTAAGCTATAGCAATAGAAAAATATATTTTAGTAATCTGTGGAATTCAAAAGTTGGTGGGAATCAACATCATTTGTAGGCAGGTTTTGAAAAGCTGATTTCTCGCACCCTTCCAAAGGAGGGGGAGAGGGACATCTAAAACCCAAACCCTTATAGTTATGAAGACTACATCGTGACTGAAAACTACTGCAGCGTTGCCCTCCTGAAACTGTAGACAGCTTCAGAATGCTCAGTTCTTACATGTCTTTTTTTTAATCAGCAACAACCTGAGTTAAGCAAAACTGCTTGGTGCACCTCAGCTGGCTGCACTGAAGTAAGAGTCACACTGTACACTTGGAGCCAGCACTGCGGGTATTCGTTAGGAGAAATTCAGCAGGATGCTTTGTGATTACTTCCTAGCTTGTACAGAAAGGAGGAGAGGTTGAGTGGCCTTTTATACAGGGGGATCAATCATATAATTTTGAACCAAGATACTGAGATGGAATTATTGACCATTAGTGATCATCAGCACACATTTGTGAGTTGTTAGTGGAACTAAGGTGTTCTCAAAAGTGTGTTCACTGTCTGTCTTGTCTTCTGTTCAGCTCACGTAAAGGACTGACACCTTTTACTCAAGTGTCAGGATAAAAGGTGTAACAAGCGGTACTTTTTGTAGAGAGTTAGAGAATACATGGAGTATATTACAATACTACCACAGGGGCATCATAAAGTAAACTATATAGATTTGTGTGTTTATAATAACGAGAACAAATCTAGTCCCTGACTACGTTCTCATGTCCATACTAGTAATTCTAATGATAAGAATAAATCCCAAGCAGTTGCATGAAGAGAGATACTTAATCTCGTAAGAAATGGTTGCTTGTTTGGAAGTTTTGTTATGTTAAATTTACATATTGAGTGGGTTTTGGTATGTTTATGTTTGGGCAAGAAACTGATAATGGTATGCTAAGACATTCCAGTAGCTCTCAAAATTTATTCTTTATGGAAAATTCCCCCATTTTTATTAATATTTATTTTCTAATTTTCTAGCACAACAGCTCTTTGCTCCAGTGATGGAGGAGAACAATGAGATGATTTCCAGGGCAGGGCAGTGTTACGATTTACAGCATGAATGACATGAGGCACAAAGCTGCCATTCTGCATGAATGAGCTCTGCAGCACCTGTCCTAGAAGCAGAATTTTCTGCCTTCACTTGGCTCACTGCCCAGAACTAGATACTTAAAAACCAAAACAAAACACCCCCTGCTTCTTTCTAGAATTTCTGCATTATTGCAGACTTCGCTAGTGTGTGTGTGTGTGTGTTTGTGTTTCTGTATGTACATATATGAGCTCTCATACCTTTTCCATATCTTTTCTAATGTTTATTTGGATTCTTTAAAGAAAGGCAGAGCCAAAGGTCTTTTGAAGACCTGTGTTCTTATTGATAGCCTTTCTTGGAGGCATAAGAACAGTGTTGTGGGATAACTTACTGCCATAAATACAAGCTATATGACTGAGTGTGAGGATCAAACTTCACTCTTGGTCACTGCGAGTATCCTTAAAACTATGTATGATAAAAATCCTTGTCAGAAAATATCCAGACAATGATTTGTTCCAGTAAGTATTGCACAGTGTTAATTTTGTGGGATGGTGGGTCACCTTTTATCAGAAGAATGACCTTTATATTTGAATGCCCTTTTATGTGGCACACTAGGGAAGTTAAAGCAAAATAAATTTTCAGAAAGTAAGAAAAATAAAAAATGATATCTGGGAGTGCATGAGAGAATAGAGAGGAAAATGGGCCTTTGTGACTTACAGGTCCAGAACTTCCTGTATGAATTTGTGGTCACCTAATTTTTTCTTTCCATAATATAAATGTCCTCAGTCTCTTGTGAAGACAGCTCAGTAAGCACATGCCACTAGATAGCAGGTAATTGGTGAGAGGGTAGTGACAGTACTGACTAATCAGAGTTCATTGGCTGTATGGACTCTTAGATCTCTTAAACTTAATTTTTTTCCTTATATAGCACTTCTTTAAATTCTGTTACAACTTTACATAAGACAGCCCATCTTTTGCAATGAAAGTAAGGAGAAATAACTGTTTGCATAAATTACCTGTCTTTTAAAAATTATCTTTTGTGATTGAGTAGTGTTTTTTCCCCTTATTAATAACACCTTTAGTGATGGTGGCTGCCTGGTTTGTTACTCGGAGTTCACACTTTTTTCAATTCACTGTGAGTCTTCCTTTGAAGTTCATAGGAAAACAACGGCAGCACCAGTCCTGTCTTTTTTCCTGGATGTAGTGTTATGTGCAGCAGTTCTGTTCTGCCTTTTCCTTTAACAGAGGTAGGCAACACATTCATGTGTCACTGGTGGTACTGTTTTTGCCAAACATTCGTAGGTTCAAGCCATGTAGTACTGCCTCTGTTACCCATTCATGTGCAGTATTTTGGTGTGGTCATCTTCAGACTTGTTGGAATTCTTACTGCTATGATATAAATTGCATGTCCTCTGGGTTTCCTTTTACCAAGTTCACCCTTCTTTGTAACAAATAAGAAAAAAGCAAACCCCTCTTTATCCACAGAATTACATGGTTTCTGAAAAACTGCAAGCTATAAACACATTTGTGATTTGGTGCTGATTTTCTGATCTTGTTCATGATGTGAGTTTGAAGTCATCATATGAGGTGAACATTCATCATAGTGATCAAGTTTACATTCTTTTTAGCATAAGATACATTTATTATTACTTTATACCTCTGATTCTTACGTGACTGGTTTTTTTTTTAGATAAATTGACATGATGTGGAGCAACAAGTCAAATGAGGTGCCTCTACAAAATCCAAGGCATAATCAAACCAAGGATTCTACGAGAGGTATGGATTTTCTCTGTTTCTTTGCCTTGTTTTAGAAGATGTTTTATTATGAGTTGTTTGAAACTTTGGGGAGGTTTTATAGAAAGCATTCTGCTGTCTCAATTCGGAAGCTAAGATCATGTGTTACATGGCTTCCTTTTTGCAGAGGTAGCAGTTTCATACTCTGATCTGCAGAGTATTTGCTGATCTGCATTAGGAATTGCCAGCCTATGATATGGTTGCCAAGATGGCACAGAGACAGATTTTCTTGAGTGCTGTAGAGGAGCAGTAGTGCAGGAACAGAAATGGGGAACTGTAGGCTCTGGAAAGAAGTGAAGGAGAGCCTGAGAGACAATTGCTTCCGACTCTTGCTCAATTCCAAAGTGGTGAAGAGCTAGACACTTGAATAGCAGCAGTACACCACCACTAAGATGACTTACAGCACTTCTGTCTTCCTGAACTGGAGAAAACCTGTTAGCTTTTTACTGTCATGATTACTCTAATTTAGGAAAGGAGGGGAAAAAAAAAATTGCAGTATATCCCTGAGAGGAAGAAAGCTCTGGTCTGCAGAGCAGTTGAGTTGCATGTTAAGCCTGTGGTTCAAGATCAGTCTTATGATCTCCACTATGACAAAACTGAACTCTAGAAGTTATTTTGAAAGTGGAGAGAGAACAGTATTTTATCTGTAAGAGTGCATTATTGCTGATTGTTTCCTGCGGTATGTTCAGTTTCTTTTAGTACCATGTGAAACTGAGGTGTTTGTAGACATGAAGCACCATCTTTCAAAGTCAAAGTGAAGTTGTTTCTATGCTACTTCCTTAACCCTCTTCCTTTGCGTTGTTGCATCTTACCTGAAATGAAATTGGCAGCTTTTTTACTATAAGGAAAAGGTTTTAATTTTTTTTCCAAACTCTCTAATACTGCTACTCTCCATGGTTCTGACGCATATGGAGGTTTTGGATGTTGTGTTGTGTAAACCATTAGATTAGAAGACCATTAGAAACCAAGAGGGCAACTGAGGAGGTAAATATTTTTAAGAGGAAAATACTACTTCATCCTACTGAACTATATTGCGCATAGAGGATGCGATACCTGTTTAGATTAAAAGGCTGAAGTTGATTAGTGCCTCCTACTTGTTCTTTGCAAATATTGCTTCTATTTTTTTTGTAGGGTGTACAGTTCAAAAAGATTATTATTCAAAATTCAGGTGTTCAAAGCTTGGGTTTTGAGCAGAGTCTTTCAGTGACCGTGTATTCATGCTTAGTTTACTGAAGAGTAAAAAGAAAGTGGAAAATAAAAAGTAATTAAACTGTAGTGTAATGGAAAAATGTAAAATATTTGTGTTGGGGTAGATAACCAGCTTTATTTTATCTTCTAAACATCTTTTGTAATGTGTGGTAGATTTGATTTCAAGTGCAATAATGCATTCAACCTAACTTAGTGAACTCATTAAATTTTACATTAAATACTTCATTGCTCTGTTAAGATGAGTCTTGATTGATGACAGCCTCTCATAGAGGAGATTTACAGGCTGGAATTGAGCCATTGAAAGAATTTGATTAGTGAGCCCATGAAAATTGTTTTGAAGCAACGTTTTGTTTCATTATTTTCTATGTAATGAGAAATCTATTTCTTTGTTTCTGCCCTGTAAGATCTAACTGCAGCATGGGCTACTTTTTCTCAGACTAAGGCTGCTGTAAGTACTGGTTATCTTATTTTTCTTTTTTTTTTTCTTACTCCTTTTCAAATCAGTTAATGGCTACAAAAGCTTTAACCAAAGTATTATTTTGCTCAGTGATTGTCTGTTCAACAAGTTAAAAATGGGGCAAGCAGTTGGAGTACATGCATGTTGAACATTGTTGTATCTTGGAAAAAGTTTTCGACAGACAGTAGAAGAAATTTTTGCCCCAGCAAGGTTAGTCTTGAGTATAGTAATACGTGCTAAGTCTTGAGTGTAATATGACCTTTCTGTTTAAAAAAAGTAGTGACTTCTCATTTTTTTGAAAACTTGAAAAAATAGCTCTTCCCTGCTTACCCAGTCCAGCCAGAAACTGGGAGAACACCATTGTATTTCATATTTTTCAATCTTTGAGCATTGGAATTGCTGTCGCTCTGTGGGAACTTACCTTAGGTACTTAAGATACCACACTAGTTTCTAAAACCTGGCTTCAGTGAAGCCAAACAGTGTGTTTTTGGGGAATTCAGCTCTTTCCCATAGCCTTGTCCCTCTCTTTTTTAATAGCTGAGCATCAGTGTAGGGTTTTACACGTGGAAACTTGTATCATGCTCCATTTTGAAGAGAGTACTATAGAATTTATTCCAAGTGGAATTAATATTTCATTCAGGCCAAGCATTAAGACTCTGAATGGCATGTTGTTACTAATTTTTTCACAGCAGCCTACATATGGAAACAAAACTATACAACAAAACCTAATATAGATAATATTTTTAAATAGAACTTAATAATCTATGTAGTTTCTGTCCATAAGGCTACACGGTTTTCCAACATCAGCCTTGTGAAGTTGCTTTTGCCTGCAGTTTTATTCTTTATGAAAATGTGGAAACATTTGTTATGTTGGGGGGAGAAAAACGTAGCTTAAAAATTGAAAACAATATCCTAATTTGCATTATCTTCAAATTCTAGCTACGTCATATAGAGAACAAGTTGGAAATAGCTCCTACTAGCACGGCTGTATTTGATTCTGTCATGGATGCCAAGAAACCCTCTGCTAGCGCTAGCAGGAAAATAAGCAGAAAGGGTATGTATTATTGAGGACACAGCATGTAAGGCAGGGTAAAGCCACTGCATTCTGGGAAAACCTGATTTCTCCTCCCTCCCCCCAAGTTGCCTCCTGTTAATGATCTTTATTCATGAAACTCTAATCACCCAGGAGAAACTAATGTTGCTTCACTTAGCTTAGGAAGGAAAGTGTGCTATCATAGTCACTTGGTTAGAGGGAGTGACAGGACTTTCCCCACGCTGTGAGTGAGCAGTGCTTATCCCATTTTGATACCATGTTTTTGTGGGGGTTAACGATTGTATATGCCTATGTTTACACTGGACTACCTGTTTAAACTTTTCAATGTTTGTCAACTGTTACACCCTGATAGAATGCTAAATCTGATGCTTCCTTTATTTCATGTAAGGAGCGCATTTGCTTATAAGAAATAAACCCTTGTTTTAAATGCTAACTTTTCAGAGCATTCTGGTAGTGTGCCACTGGAGAAGAACAGATAGATCGACCTCTAGTGGCAACATAGTCAACTTTCACAGATGTAATTACTTATAATTAATGTTTAAGTATTATTGTCTCTCTTTAAATATGATCATTGTTTCAAGCACTTACCACCTTGCTCCTAGTTGTTGAAATCATCTTGTTGAAAAAGAGAGGGACTTTAAATGCTATTTGGAGTGCTGCTCAAACCCAAGAAAAACTGTATTCTTAATTGTTCAGCCCCAAGAGCTTTCTCTTTCTGGAGACATAGGTACATAGAGAATTCTTTGGTTTCTGCTTTAGCTTCCCGGTCCTCCAGCCAAAATAAATCAAGCAAGGAGAAGGCCTCACGCAGCCCTCTTCGAGCAACTACTCTTGAAAGCAATGTGAAAAAAAGCAATCGTGTGGAATTTCGTGAACCATTGGCTTCCTACAGGTTAGTGCTGGGACAATTGACTATAAAAGAAAAATATGCTAGGATAAGAATTAAGCTAATAGTGATACTTTTGACAACTCCTCAAAAATTTATATGCTTCCTCCCCTCACCCACTGTCCTGGTTTAGGCTGGAATAAAGTTAATTTTCTTCTTAGTAGCTGCTATAGTGCTGTGTTTTTGATTTAGGATGAGAATAATATTGATAACACTGATCTTTTAATTGTTACAAAGCAGTGTTTCTACTAAGTCAAGGAATTTTCAGGTTTTTCTGTTGCCCTGCCAGCAGAGGCTGGGAGTGCATGAGAAACTGGGAGGGGACACAGCAAGGACAGCCAACCCAAACGAGCCAAAGGGGTGTTCCATACCATGTTATGTCATGTCCAGTATATAAACTGGGGAAGCTGGCTGCGGGGCACCATGGCTCAGCGATTGGCTGGGCATCAGTCAGCGGGTGGTGAGCAATTGTATTGTGCATCACTTTTGTATATTCTTAGTAGTATTTTCCCTTCCGTTTCTGTTAAACTGTCTTTATCTCAACCCATGAGTTTTACTCCCTGCCCTAGCCCCCTGCCCCAGATTCTCTCCCCCATCCCACTGTGTGTGTGGGGGGAGTGTCTGTGTGGTTAGTTGCTGGCTGGAGTTAAACCACAGCACCCACTGGTGGTGCACAAAAGTGTCTTCCTTTTAAGAAATGTTACAAATTTATATTTTGTTCAGTAAATGAGAGTTTAAAGTCAAATATGTTGAAATGGGGCCAGATCAAGTTGATGTGGCTGTGGCCTCAGTGGCCCGATAGGTTTGATAGGTATTTAGTTTTACTAATAAGGACCAAAAAGAGTATTTCCTCATGCTTTTCCAACTTTGTTTTCATTAGTTCTTCAGCACATGTTCCCAAGTGTATTACCATAAGACAGCATAGAGCAAGAACATCTAGAACTGAAGATGCTTTCAGTTTTTGTGTGTGTGAGAAACCCAAATAAGAACAGCTGTATCAAGGAGAAAAAGTGGCACAGAGTATTGCAGTCCATAGAACACAGTGGGGTGTGAAGAATGAAGGAAAATATGGAAAGCCTGTTTTTTCTAGCCTATGTTAAGTAGTATAGTGAATATAAGATGCCTCAAAAGCTTTCAAAAAGAAAGACAACCTGCAGCAGAAATAAACTAGTTATAACTTGCTGTAGTATCAGAGCCTAGAAGGCTTTTACCATAACTTCTTCAATTCCCTGTGTTTTATAAGCAGTGTGTGTTCTTTGCAGAGGCATCCCTGATGAATAGCTTGGTTGGGTTGGTAATAGTTTTTTATTGGATTCTAACACATACTTTGCATTGTTTTTCCTACATGTTCTCCTGGTGAAATCAAAGTGCGGTTGACTGATTGGAGTGGAGTTGGGACAGTAGTATTTTTTTTTAAATCCCACTACATCTCTATTAATAATTGTTATCCTAACATCCAAGTTATGATCTCCTTTTCCATTTCTTGTATCAGCTGTGAGGTGGTTCTTCCTTGTTGCATGGGAGGCTGATTTGGATCAGTTGTGTAATCTTGGGTCAGTTTTGTTAATTGAACAGCTCTGGTGTCTACCCTATCTAGAATAACTTACTCACATCAATTACTTTTTTAAAAAATGTAGTAAATTTAACAGACTTCAGGGAGAAGAAGAAAATGAGAGCAGCTAGATTCATGCCATTATATCCAATTGAAAAGAATAGCTTTCTTACAATAAAATGACTGTGTGGCATTGGAGGGATAAATTTGGGGATTAACACCAGAGCTGCTATGTTAACACATTGCTCATTCTCTGAGAACAGCCTGTAGTCAATGCTTAAAGTGTGCATAGAAAAACAAAACCAGAATAATGGGTAGAACAATCTGTGTGTGTGTATATTTATGTACACTTTTAGTGAAATATTCTGCAATTAAATAACTCAACTTTTATGTTGATTGGCAATGATTACTACACTATTTAACAGGAGTGTGCTACTAGAGAGAGGTAGACAATTTCACAAGTACAATGTTATGACCTGCCTTAAATGACTTCTTTAGACATGCTTGCTGAAGAAGCAAGCCAGGTAGCTTAGGTGCTGGATTTTCACATCTTCAGCCCCTCATCAGTAAAAATATTAAATACATTTTTGTCCTGTCAGCGTTGGTACCATGAGTGTATCCAAAGACAGAGTCTGCTTTTCTGTGGAAAAATTGCTAAGAGGTTCTTAGTTTGTTGAATTTCTAAGCTCTTCATTTGTTGCAATACAGCCAATTCACTCTGAAGTTCTTGTCAGGGGCTTGCCTTTTTAATGCCAAACAAAGGGCAGGGGGTTTTGGTGCAATTTGTCTTCTCAGCTACTGAATGTGCTGTTGAGGACCTGTGCGTGTGTGCATAGCTTTGTTTTAGAGAACATAGATTTAATTATTCTTCTTAAGTTTTACACTTGGCTTTTATTTAAAGCATTTTAAAATTGAAGGGTGATATTACTGCTTGTTGATTTTCTACATGCCCTAATTTCAGCTCTTCAACTTTATATATAGTCCTGTTCGACAGAGTGCAGAAAATGAAATTTTCAACAGAAACCTCCTTCAGTTTTGTCAGACTTGCACTATTAAATGTGTGGTCATCAAACTTTAGAAGAACTTGCCTTTTAAGTGAAGTTATAGGAAGTAATTCTTTTCGTTAATGAACATGCTGATTGCTGGGTTGGAAGGTCCTAAAGTTGTGTTTCTGATGGTGACTTTTTTTTTCCTTCTGTTACATCAGGGATACATATAGTTCTCTGTCTTATCACAGTTCTAGCCAACCTGAGGCCAAGCAACTGCTCTCTAGTTTGGACTTTAGCGAAGCAGAAGGGAAGACTGAAATAACAGGCGATATGATACATGACCGAGATGAGCGCAATCTACACAGCAGAGATTTTGAAAGCCCATGTTGTTCTGTTGCAAATGAGACTGTTGTTAGGTATTTGAATGACCGACCAGCAATTGATGCCTTGCAGAATAATGAGGCATTTCTTAAGGTTGCAACACCTCCGAGATTGGAAGAGGAAAAAACTAGTGGCTGCAGAGGAGATGAAAGTAGCCCTAGAACTCCTCAGAGTAACACATCCCAGGACAGTGAACTGAAAGTGTCTTCACCTTCTGCCACAAGTACTTCTAGTGCTCATAGGCTGGAAATCTTGAAACGGCGGCAGCATGATGCTAAGTTGGAGAAGCTGAAAGAGCGGATTCGAAAGCAGTGGGAGCATTCTGAAGAGCTAGGTGGCAGAGGGCAGCACTTGGGATATGCTGAGCAACCTGTCGTGATCACAAACATGGAGAATGCAGTGACTCCCAAAGTCAGGAAAGTGGCAGCTGCACCTGCTGCTCCATCATACAGAGGTATGGAGGTGTAGAATCCCTCCCTGTTGGTTATATGTGGTGAAGGAGCGGAGTTCAATTCATTGAGCAATATGTCAAAGCATGGACGTGACTCATAGCTGTGTTTGGGCAATAGGGGAGTGGATAGCATGGTTTGATCACAGATACAGATAAGAAAGAAAAAGAAATTCTTGCCAATTTACAGAAGTGTGGATTCTATTGAAATTCTTCCTGTCTCTTCATACAAATTACTGAAAAAAAGAAGCTTGCTGTATTAGTGTTTGCATTTATTTCAGTATGTTTTTTTATGGTCCCAGAGTTTAGTTTAATTTCAAATTTTTAATTTAATAATTTAAATTTAATAATTGTATTGATTGAGAAAGTCTTTCACATTTTTAATAATCTTTTCCTTACCCAGTCTGCTGTTTTTCAACTGTGAGCAAGTAGCAGACTGGTATATTGCTTTCTTATAATTTAGCATTAGAAATACAAGTAGTTCCTTTCTTACTTGGCAATTTCCTACCTCTTCCACTCCAAAAAAGCTTTATTTAATCTTACGCAGTTATTTTAGACTCTTATTGTTTACTTTCAGGTTTCAATCCTGCTGAAACAAAGATTCGCACTCCAGATGGAAGGATCTGGCATGAGGAAGAATTTCACATTAGTCGGGAACTGTGTAGAGATAGAGCACTCCAGTTAACAGGTGAGGCACAAACTGGATTGATGAAGTCACACAACCTTCTCTAAGAGGCAGAGAAATATATTTTGTACAAGTCTACAAAGTCATGGAAACAAAAAATTGAAGCAGTGAGTGATAAATATACTGTACTTCTCTCCACAGGAGGAGTAATATGTTGAACACTAAAAGGAATAAACAAATCCTTCTCCCCATTCTCTCATTA
Source organism: Elanus axillaris (assembly GCA_026212715.1). Classification (NCBI taxonomy): domain Eukaryota; kingdom Metazoa; phylum Chordata; class Aves; order Accipitriformes; family Accipitridae; genus Elanus; species Elanus axillaris. The sequence goes on from JANZLQ010000095.1 coordinate 33,083,893, forward strand.
AAATACTTCTAATAGAAAACTAGTACTGAAAAGAATCAAATGATGGCTTTTCTTTGAAATGAGGAAAAAAGTCTTTGCTAGAACAGTTTTTGTTTAATTTTGTGACTTCTTTATATATGTTCACATGAATGAATGAATGCAATTTCCTGTTAAAAGGATGAACCCAAACCACTTTTGGTTTTGATGAAACCTATATTATCTCATGAGAAGAACTTAGACTTTTGGGGTTTTTTTTTCCATTTTTAACATCGTTAAATTGATATGTGTACCATATACAGTATGTTGAAGCCTGAATTCTACTTGCTTCTATGTGGTGTTAACGCACACAAAAGTCGGTGTTGAAGCTGCTGTGGGAATTATTAGTGGTTTATTTGGAACATATATGTAGCTAAAGGGGAGATGGGGGGCATCTGCTGTGGAAAGTCCCTGGGAATACTTACTACAGTAAAGGGGTATGCCTTCAGCTATGTGTGGTGGTGAGATTATATGGCATTAGGTTGGTTTAACATCTCTGAACGTGTGAACTTTATTGCTTTATATCAGAATTATCAAAGCCTTGAAGTTCTTGGAGGAATTTGTGTCCCAGGGATTTGTACACATGGACTTTTTTAGAGGTCTTCCTTGGACTTCCTGAGGAGGGGGAGAACGGGTAGACCAGAAGAAGATTCAAGGCACCTTTTAAATAATCTAGAATTTATTTCCTCTACAGCTCTTTTACCTTCTAGTATTAGAAGGCTTGCATAGAATATGGGTGGGGAGACTGTGTAACTTGGCAGCGGTAAATTAACAGAACATTACCTTTGGGGTTTATTCCACATGAAGGAGTAGGAGGGAATGTTGAATGCTAAAAGCTTAGAAAACTGTTAGTCATTCAGCTTTGCTTAATGGTCTTTTGAAAAACATTAAACATCGCTGTTGCAAAATGGCAATACAGGAAAAAAGATATTTTGTAGGTGATGAGCTCATTTAGCAACACAGTATTCTGATACTTAAAACTATGAGCCAAGATGATAAAAAAATGCTGTGCATTTGCTTGACCAAAACAATAATACATGCTTTATGTTTTCAAATGGACTGCTCCAACACCCAGTCTTTATTAATTTTTCACTCTGGAAAACTGCAGTACTGTTGGCAGGTCTTTTCTCTGGGTGATCTAGGGTAGGATGCCCAAGTGTGCCTTTTGATTTGCTAGGCTGGTTACAGTGGAGAACGCTGTAAGGTTGAATTGCTTTTGACTGACTGAGTTGGGGAAAGGGGAAGAGATCAGATGAATAAAAAGGAAGGGAATGGAAAATAAAATCCCCTGAGAACCTCTAGGTTTGCAGCTTAAGAGTTTGCATATTAAAAATAACTTTTTTCATTGGTCAAAACATTTAAGACCAGAGGAAAATGTGTTGAGATTGTAAACCTGTAGGTGTCTTTGTATGTTGATAATATAGTGGCTGGTATGGAAATTACTAGACTTCAGTTTTCTTTTGCTTGTACATCTTGACGAGGTACTGAGGAATTTTTCCTGGAATCACTAATACAAAAAGTTCAAAAAGAAGAGCCACTTCTTTTCAGTAAAATTGTTTTGCAAATACTCTATCCAGCATCAGTCTGTGAAAGTAATGCCAGATTTCTAAAGGCTTTTAATCTATGCTAGCATTTATTTTTTTAGTTTTGACAAGCATAACATAAATGATTCATGTGCTTTTTATAGAAATCCAAATTTTTTTAAGTTTTGTTGAAGAGGTCCAATTAAAAAGATGTTTGGATCATGTGTTCACTGGACTTCTGCCTACAAAAGGAAGGAGCTGTGTGTGTGTTCACCCATAGCCCTGTCCTGATGCCATACGTAGAACAGCTGTCGTGGAACGTGACTCCTTTCTGACCTGAAAAGATTATATTGAATAGCTGATTCCAAGTAATCAAATGCTGGTGCTGTACATAATATACTATAAATGTATTTTTAGGTTGTTGGATTATCTATCCATGTGTTAATTCTGTATTAAAGTTACAGCATGTGGAGTTTTTCATGTGTACAATCAGTTGTATCAAAACTGTTCCATGCTCTCTAGTACTAAAAATAAGCTGCAAGATCTCTAATATCTACAGAAGCATTGTTCTTTACTGCAACAAGATTTTTATATATAAGCATAGACCATAAAGAACATCTTTGTTTAGCAGTTATTAAGGGGAAGAAAGACTCTTAAAATTCCATTCCCACATCCTTTAATATGACCTGTTGTTCTGTCTCTGATACTTCCTGTGGGCACCCATCAGCGAGTGGATTCAGCTGAAGTTAGGGGCTGTAAAAGTTAGTATTGGCATCTAAATAAAGTTTCAGATCTATCCATGGAAAGGGTTGCATCCTGGGTTTTTTTAGGTTGTCTGATCACATTCTTTATAGAAGAGGAACAGAAAACAGTGGTAATAGTGGTCATGGAGTTCCTTATCTGCAGTTCACTTTTGGGATTAAGAAATGAGCATCTTCAGGGCATGTAAAGTGGTTTAACAAATCTTTGAAAATGTCCAGTGTAGGCTGCTGAGACTTAATGTACAACTTGCCTGTCCTTCAGCAATGCTTGTCTCTGCTTTGTATCTTAGGCAGCTGGGAAGCCCACTCAGTGGGGTGGTGATTGAGCCACACCTCAGGTTTTCTTTTTGTTTGCTCTAATTTGAAAACGTGGTAAAATGACTTGTATCTTTGGTAAGTGTTCCTGGCATCTCTAAGGCCTAAAGCCCGATTGTATTGTAAATGAGGGCTTAAGTGATACAGAATAGTTCCATATCACTGAGTGCATTCTGCTACAAGTTTTGCAGAAAGTAGAGCACACAGGTACCCTGTCTTTCATGCTCCAGTGTGGAGGCAACGAGTGAATGTGCTGTCATGCGTTAATGTGGAAGTAGCAGCCCATGTGTTTCAGGAGTGAAGGAACTATGTGATCTTGTGGAACATTAAGGCTGTAAAATGTAATATGTACAGTAGAGGAAACCCAACAATTGTTCCTGTCAAACTGTCAACGTTTCTTTTAAAATTGAAAATGAACTTTGTAAAGATCTATTGTGGTGTTGCTGTGGCTTTGCTGCATTCCAGTGTGTAGGTAAACAGCACTTGATTAAAAATTTTTATGCTATGAGGATTTTAAAATGCTGGACTGGGAGTATTTGGTCTCAATATATAATCTGGGAGAGTCAGTGAATTTTATTGTGTTTCTCTGAGTTCTGTTTTTTCAAGGTAAATGTTGAAGCAAGCTTGTTATTCTGTGTTCTTTCCTGTGGGATATCACTTAACAGCTTTTTTTTTTATTTTTAGAGGATTCAACAGTGAAAGGAAAACCCAGTGAGAGAAACAAAGAGAAAAAAGCAACCAGACCAGTGCGGAAAGTGCAAAAACTGACACGGTTGTCAAGTCTGGAGTCCAAACAAGGTGACTAGCTCTACTGTAGAGGGAAGACTGTGGCATGTCCTTCAGAGATGAGTTTTCTCTCAAGAAATAAAGAAAAATTAAAGCATATTGCTTTCAAAGACTTCTCAGATGTGCCATAATGCTGTTGTAGTGTGTTTGTAATCTGTATGCTGCATTGGGGATGTGTACGTTTTTGTTGGTTGGTTGGCTGTGTGTGTGGGTTTTTTGGTTTATTTTAATTGCTGCCTTTCCACTTGCTGTATGCACCACCTTATGGAAACTGCTGAAAGGGTGTGTGTTCCTTGTGGGGTGGGCATGGGGCAGGTATCCTTAGATGTCTGTCAGGCCAACACAGACAAAAAGTAGCAATAGCTCTGTTCTGGATCCTGCCTCTGTTTTACTTGTGTTGAAGCTGGTTAGTAGAGCCTGAGCTACAGCTCAGTGAATAATGCTGAGAGGAGGAATGGAGATGATATTAAAATCAGTGCCAGCAGGACTTGCTGCATTGCACTTCTCTGTGAGGAGAGGCTGCTGAAAGCTGTTGTCTTGTATGATTTCTCAACGGGGAAGCAGAGAACAGGATGTCCTTCTGGCTCCTCTCTGGCTGTTCTGTTGTTCTTCTATGTCCTATGTCAAGTTGTTCCTGTCCTGCACCTTCAGTTCTGGCTTGACCCATTCCTGGCTTTTTTAGTTAGCGAAAGAATGTAAAAACATGTTCCCTGACAAGTCTTGATATTTATAAAGGAATGTTTATTTCTTTTGCCAATTAAGAATTTTTAATTTCCAGTGTTCTCTGACATTTCCACAGTCTACTAAATAAAATTATTTAGAGAAGATGATGTGAACAGGTTACTGTAGAGCAGCTCCTTCTGGTAGAAAATTAACAATATGTGGAATTCTGTCAGTGCTTCTTAGTTTTCCAGTAATGTTAATCTTTGATACTATGTGTAGCAAAAGAGTTAGGAAGAATTCCGAATCTGCTTCATATTTGGCTTTAATTTTCATACAAAGTAAGTAGTTATGACTGCAATCATGCTACAGAGCATTTTTTTTTCTTTAAATACATGGGAGGTTATGCATTTCATGCACCTTTTAAGGTTTTATATTTCTCATTACATACAGTGACCCATAACTGGTAAACACTTGGGAAGAAAAAAAGCTGCTTTAAAAAATTATTACAAAGGGTTTTATTAGAGAGTGAATATGCACTTCTGCATGATGTAAATCATGAAGCTGCATGTGAATATTTTGTGGTACTAGAAGCTAATACTTAAAAGTAAGTGATAAGTATAGATTTGCTCCTTCCTATGCTGATCAATTCGTACTTAAGGAACTACACTAAACTTACTTACATATCTGTGACACTTCCAAGTGAGGGAGGAGCATAGTGATTGCTGCAATTTTTAATGGCAATGGTTATTCTCCATAATGGATTAAATGTGAGGAGAATGATGGCCTGAAATCCCTAGAAGATAAGAACCAGATCTAAGTGGCATATCTGTGATGGTCTGTCCTCCTCCAATCATAGCAATAAGAAACTGCTTAACATAGCCAAGGCTATAAATAACCACAGCTCATGTTCTGCTCCCTTAGCGTGTTTTAGTTCAAACAGCTGACTTGAAATGGAAGATGAGACTTTACACTGCCTTTTTAAATGCATACAGAAGTAATTAAGAACAGAGTTCGGCAAGAGAACCCCTTTGGCTGATAATGTCTGTTCCAGAGAGACTTGTAGTGACATGTTTCAAGTCACAGATTTATAAAATACTTGGATAATTTACAATGCAAGCAAGGTGTACTGTTAGTAAATGAATGAATAGTGGTCTACAGACTTCTAACTGAAGAAGATTCCTCCTTCTGGTTTAAAATAACAAAAAGAAAAGGGGAGTGGGAACTGAGGACTGGGATTGCTAAAACACTGTTGGGCTGCTGTCCCGGATTTCACTTGAAGTTGCTTTGGTACCATGTATTAAAAGTCTTGTGGGGCCCAGAGTACAATCCCTTTTTTGTCTGGCTATGTTGTTTTCATGCTGCAGTGTCTGGGTTTGTTTAGGCAGTGCTGTCAGAGGTAGAACCTGAAATTGCACGGTTAGAAATCAATTGCAAATTGTGTATTAAAGTTATGTATTTTTCTAGCACTAAAATACTGCTAAATGGTATGAATTAGGTTATTAATTTCTTTTTTTATATGATGCTTTTCTCCAAACCTCTTTGAGGTTATTATTTCCAAAAAATGGTTAATGTATTGGAAGTTAGTGGGATGAAAGGTGAGTTGAATAAACCTTGCATTTAATCTAACTAATATTAGGTAAAGATGCCACCGTACCCAGTTTTTATTATTTAATTATATGTAAGATGATAAAATAATGCTAATATTTTGATTGGGTTTCTGTCACCTGCGAGGTAATCTGTTCTTGAATTAAGTATCAGTTAATAGGGTTATATCTTAACTATTTTCACTCATGGTACACAAATCCCAGCTAGAGGACAGTGAGTTAGTATTGGCATAGAACAACTGCTGCTTGGTATTTTTTAACCTCTCGCAAGACACCTGTATCAACGATTAGTTAATGACTTTTTTTCCTAGAATATCAGCTAATATTCTTTTAATATGAAGATGAATCTTTTGTTTTCTCCCACCTTTATTTTTGTTCTTCTTATTACAACATTTTAGATCCTTTTATCTTTTTTTCTTATTTTCCTTATATAAGTGGAGATGAACAGGTTCTTCTCAGACCTCTGCAACTGTTTCCCCTCTCCCACCCAGTAATTTTTACTTATGCATTTTAGACCTGTATAACCCTTTTTTACATCAGTTTTTGTAGGGCTTTAATGTACTACAGTATGTTCAGGATTGTTACATTGTGTTCTATGTAGGCCTGAAGCACTGATAGTTGTGCAGTTCAGCTGTTGAGTGTGTTCGTGGTACATCACTGTTAAGACTGTTTTGTCTAACTAGCTGTACCACTTACGCAGAACTAAATGGTACAGAAATGATTAAGGGTTGCAATAAATACTACTTTTCGATACATTGGAAAATCCATCTAGTGCTTGACTTTTATTTATTACTTGCTGTGCAGGTGGAAACTATCTAATAAGTACATCCTCCTGGCGGGAGGGACAAAAGCTAGTAAAAAAGATACTGGGTCCAGCTCCCAGAATAGAACAGGACAGAAGAGCTGTATCTAGTGACAGAACAGGACGAGAACGAGCTGCCAAATCTGGTAAGTTGTACTTTTATCACTGGACTTCTTTCATTTAATACATTCTATAACACTGCATGTCTGCAGAATAAAGAAAATTTCTGAGATAGAATGTAATCAGTTTCTTATTAAAATAACTCCTGGTTTTAATCTGCAATTCAAGGGGGGAGAATTTTGCTCTCATCATCAGTGGCTGGGATGCATAACCTCTCTTCTGGATGGATTATGAACTTTTCTTGGTGTCATGGGAAGCCTGCCCTGTGCATGTGACTTGGAGCAGTACATGCTGCGAAAGTGCTCAGGAGCTCTGGAAAAGATGGGAGATAGGTTGCAAGCAAAAAAAATGGATCACCTGCAACCTGTCTTTGCCTCTTGAAGCTACTGGGGAAAGGGATGGCTAGCAGTGGTCCAGAGGACAGGTTTATTTTCCAGATGTGCTGCATATAATACCTAAGCTATGGTTGGGCACCCCTGTTTTACATGAATTGGGCTTCTTCCAGATACTATATAATGTCATCCATGTGCATCATAAATCTTAATTGATTTCTTCACCAGCCCTTTTCAGAATTTATCCAACATCTCAGACAGGGCAAGTAAGAGATGGTGGTAGCTGCTGTGCTGCTTATGCCTGTGAGGTGGTGGGGCTGATAAGAGTATAAAGGGTGTGAGCTCAGTCTAAGCAAAGGCTGCTATATTCAAACTATGACACTGGATGAAGCAAAAGCACATTTACAGTGAGATCTGCACTCCTTCCTCTTCCTCATCCTCACTTTTGCAGCTGTTTCAGTGATGGCATGTAATTTCCCAAATTTGATTTTTTACCTGAAATATTTGACAAGTCTTATTCTTTAGCAGGCTGTATTGGAAGGACAGGTTCAGATTCTAGACTGGATGTTACCTGTAAAACCTCTTCAAGAAGTTCTGAAAGATCAAGAAGTAAAGTACGGTCTCAGAATAATCTGAAGAAACTGGAAGCTGCTTTTCCAGATGATAACCAAGAAGATCATACCTCTGTAAATAAGGACTTCCTGCCCATGGAGATACGTGGAATTCTCGATGACTTGCAGTTGGATTCCATGAGTATGAAGCAAGAGAAAGATGTGGAAAAGCAGAATCAGAAATCTGTTTTGCCTTTTCAAAATGCCAGGAGCCACAGTCCAACCAAAAGGAAACCAGACAAGATAGCTGCTAGTGAGGAGCCTCAGGTGATCTCTAAGAAACGTCACTATGATACAGATGAAGTTCGTCAGTACATCATTAGGCAGCAAGAGGAGAGGAAGAAGAAGCAGAATGAAGAGAAGAAAGCACAAAAGGAGGCAACGGAACAGAAGAACAAAAGGCTCCAAGAGCTCTATAGAAAGCAGAAGGAGGCTTTCACTAAAGCAAAGAATGTGCCTCATCCTGAGCCTTCAGCAGCCAAACGGTTACAGGAAACCTATTCTAAACTATTGCTGGAACGTACATTTTTAGAAGAGCCACCTCAGCTGCCTACAGTGCAGGAAACACAGGTATAGCTGATTCACTGACTTAATGTGTTGCAGTTGTTTGCAGGAATAGGAGGTCGTATGTTTAGGAAGGTGATGACTTGTCCTGGTCTGGTTATCAGTTAAGAAAAAGGATACAAAGAAAACTGTGTAGGGATTGCTTAAATATACTGGTTTTATTCTAGAGCCTCCTTGCTAGTGGCTGCTTTTGAGCACAGCAAGGCTTACTAGAAACGTGAATGGAAATCATCTTTCTGTTATAAATAGAAGCAGAATTCTGAATATTAGCTGACAGCAGCTATAAAGGTTGGCTCTTAAGAAAACTGTAAACATCAGTCAAACCGTGAATTAAAGAGCTTTGAAGTTGCTTTCAGTCAGTGGACAAAATTCATTAGCAGTGAGTTAAATAAGTTTGCTAATCAGAAACTGAATATGAAATAAGATTAACAGATGGTAAAAGACTAATATAACTTTGATGTGTTAGGCTGAACTAGTTCAGTATGTTTGGAAAGATTTTTTTTTTCCCCAGTACATTCTGCTGAGACAAAAACATAAATCCCTTGTGTTTTTAAGTCTTTATGTGGTAGGAGAGATGTGATACTACACTGAGAAATGTAAGCCTTTTCAATTTTAATGAGACAAGAGTTTCTAAAATCCTGCAGACTTTTGAAAATGCACTTTTCTGGTTGTTTTCATTTCTAGCCCAGACCTGGTTATCAACCATCTGGGGAATCTGACAAAGAAAACAAGGCTCAAGAGCGTCCTCCTAGTGCATCTTCAAGTAGTGACATGTCACTTTCAGAACCGCAGCAGCCGCTACTGAGGTGAGCCATTGTGGGCCTTTTGAGAGAGGAAAATACTCTAGTTTTCACCTCTGAGAAGTGAAAGTAGACTAGGCTCTTAAGTTCATGTTCTAGCAAGACTAATTGTCTTTATGGCAATTCTGAAGTTTCCTTGCAGTAAAGAGGAAGCTGATGCAGGAAAGCATATGAAAATTTTGGCTATGGGTGTTTGGTGAGTCTGTAAATAAAGTGAATGGTGGTTGCTGTTAATCTTTTGCTGACATCGTGGGGGTGCACATTTCATATTTCCTCTGCCATTGCTATCGGACAAGAGAAGCTGATCATATGAATATGTCTGATTTTTTTTTTCTTATTTGATTTGTTCAGTATTTCTATTTAATCAGTCATCTTGGATTCAGGCCTTAAGTTACTGTCTCTAAAGTACCAAAACCCTCTGCTTCAGCTTGGAACTAGCCTTTGCCTGTTACCTTTCATGCTGGTTTCCCCATTTTTAATTGTGCAGTGTTTTATCAAAATTTTTCTTACTGTAAGTCAAGGTGCCTAACCAAACACTTAAATATAAGGAACTAAAAATCATGGTTTCTTGCATATCCTTAATATCCCTGTTGTGCAAGTGTGTCTTCATTTTTAATTACATAATGAAAGCTTCTTAAATATATATACTTGTTTCATTATCTGTATCTTAACTTGGTTAAATCCATGCTGAATTTGTAAATTCAATGAGGTGTGTTTGCTTTCTGGAAAAGTTCAAGGAAGCACTTGGAATGCTTTGTAGTACTGTGTATAGAATACACTGCTAAAACATATAGTAATAAATATTGTTAGCATAACATTGTAAGGAAGAAATGTAAGTACTAATAGTAGGGGAGAGATGAGACTTAAAGGGCTACATAAGTTATTTGGAGAGCCTCCCAGTAACCAGGGAAGCAGTTTTTTTGTGAGGGACTTTCCAGGTTTCCTAGTATTCAGAATATATGTGAGTGATATTGGTGAAGGAAAGTCTTTACAGAGCTCCTGTCATGCAAATGGGAGCTATCTGGAAATAAAAAAGATGTCTTACAGAACTTTAAACATCCTTGTATTTCCAGTCCTCCTTTTCTCTAAGTGTTCTTCATGCCTACCCTAAGTGAAAGCTCCAGCGAAACATGGGCTGGGTTCAACTGGAGGGGGAAGGCTGGGGCTAAGAAATTCCAAGGGGAAAAAAAAAAAAGTCTCCTCCCTTTTGAAGTTAGAAAACTTTTGGAAGAGACTTACTGATGATAATGAAAACACTCAGCTTGTTATAACTCTAAAACACACAGTACAACAAAAATGGCATTTCAAATTTGGAAGGTGCTGTGTTGGTTGTGTTGGGAGGTCTTTTTGTTTGTTTCTTTGGAGGGGGGTTGTTGGTTTTTTTGTTCTTGGTGGTGTTTTTTTTAAATAACATTCTGTAACTGTTTACTGTCTTGTTCCCTGCCCCTCTGATTCCACCAAAAAGTATTTCTTCCTGAAAAATAAATTTGTGGTAATTATACTTTCATCTAAAACGAAAGTACTCGTGTAAGTCATCAACTTAAATGTTGATTTTTTCATTTCAGGAGTGATTTGATGGAGCCTCCATGGGTACAGCCAGACAGGTTGAGCCCAAGAGTCCAGCTTTCTCACCCGCAAGCTCTCATGGGCTCAAGTGGAGGAGGCCCTTGCTCCCAACACTGGAGTCTGGAGCAGATGGACCTTTTGTCAAAGGAGTGTGATGCAATGTTGGCAGGCAGGAGGAGCCATGCTGTATCTGTGGGATCGCTGACCTTGATGCCTCAGTCATACCTGAATTCACCTGCTGCACAGCAAAATCTTTTAGTAAAACCTACTGCTAGCCAATATAAGAGCAAATTAGATCGGATTGAAGCTTTGAAAGCTACAGCTGCTTCCCTTACTAGCAGGATTGAAAGTGAAGCCAAAAAGTTGGCTGGGGCTGGTATCAATTATGGTACCATGTGGAACTCAGACCATGAATTTATGCAAGAAAACCAGGACGATGGGCGATGGGCAAAGGCTGTGAGTCCTCCTGTGAGAGAGGAAAATGAAGATGGTTTTTCAGCCAGAATTCAAAAAATGTTGGGTACCTGTGTGTCTCATACAGCCTTTGACGACAGCCTTCCTGGGGTCAGCAACCTTAGTGAATTTAAAAAGCTCCCTGAGATGATCAGGCCCCATACTGCTGCAGTTAGCCTTGGAATGAGGTCCCCTGCTGCTAACAGGCATGAGGGGATGCTAGGACATTTATCCAGGAGACAGACTGACTCGCCGGGGCGTGAAAACCAGGCTTACACTCCAAACAAAGCTGTAATTCCTCATGAGTCCAGCATCGACTCAATCAGTGAAGGGCCTCTCCTGAGTGACAGAAGCCCCTCTGATGAGGAAGGAAGCCAGCACAAAGAGTTACCACTGAAGATGCTGGAGACGTTAAAAGAGAAGGATTTCTGCATTCGGGAGAGAAATGCTTTTGAGCCCATAAAGGAGTTTCAGAAAGAAGCTGAGAAGTATTTGCCACTTTTCACTCAGACAAGTGGTGTGCACAGCAAGGGGCCATGGGAGGAACTGGCGAAGGGAAGTCCCCACAGTGTCATCAACATCTTTGCGAAAAGTTACCAGCTTCATGGAAAAGGTAAAAATGGAAAAATTTCTTGAAGCTCTTGTGAATTACTATTTTCCCGGTCTTACTACTCCTTACACTTTATACTTCACAGGTAAGGAATGTGCTTTTAGATGTCTCAAACATTAATCTGTGTAAGGCTGTCTCACTTTACATTTGGATGATAAATTATTTCTCCCACCTTTTGCTTTCTTGTCTAAGGAAGAAAAGAAGAAACACACACACACAGTTTTGGGCTGGCAGATTATTTTTATTAGATTGCGCTGTGTTTCTAGATCAGTAACTAATTCATATGCTGAGTTACATGTATTAAGGACACTCATAGTTACAGAACTGTGAATGTAAAGTTTACATTTGTTGTATCCAAAATTGCATACTAAATATAAATTGCCCAGAGTACATTTGGAAATGGTTCTCTCCAACATGGAGAACAGACCCTCTGGAGTGGAGTGTGCATCCTCCTACTATATACACACTCCAGATCATCTGTAATAACACATCATTCCTGTTTCAGTTAAGGCAGAAAGATTAGATGCATGCTTTATGCAGCACTTACTTTGTGGCATAAACATAAGTACTTGCATATGTCCTGAGTTCTTGCTATGCAAGAATAATATAGCTTTACTGTATCATTAAAAACATGTAACTTCAGCGGATGAATGATGTGGACTTTCCTTTTGCATCTTTACTCACATGAGTTATTTGATAATGTCTCAAAGTAGGGTGACAATTAAACCTCTTGTAACAATATTTGATTTTGAGAAGGTAAGGTTTTGGTGTATCAGTAGGGAAAGTCTTTTGCTTAAACAATCCCATTTTAAGTGTTAGTGTCTTAGGGCATGCTTTACAACTGTCTCATGCAGGATGCTTCATCCAATTTTCATTTTTTGTACAAATTTATTTGTCATTTTATGAGTACTGTTTCTCTTGCCTTGAATTCCTCATTTTGAGGAGGAATTTTTTCTGACAAGTTGATTTTTATCATGTGTTTTTTCTTGATTCTTTTTTTCTTCATTTTATTTCCCTTAAAGATGATTGCATTTCAGTTTTCAGCAGATGGCTCTACTCTCAAGCACTGTGCTCTTCAAGAATGTTTTAGCTAGAGTGTGCTAACAAAGTAGAGTATTCAGTAATATATGAAAAGAAGACGACTGCTTGTTATGTTGTGTTGAAACTGCCATGGGATGTCTATATTGTTGTTTTCCTGATGTTTCTGTGATTGAAAGGAAGTCTTTGTAACTTGTGGTTGGGAACATTTTAATTCCTGCAGCTTTATTACTTGTTAGATGCACACTTGCATTTGTTATCATTTTTGTCTTTTTTGCTCCTTTGTCCACGCTTTAGTGTTTGATGAAAGGTCAAATGGAGGGTCTACCCTTCTGCGCCCTTTACTTCCTGCCATGAGCCCTCCCGAGAGCATAGTTTCTTATGAAGATGATTTTGCCTCGTCACAGGGAAGTGGCACTTTAGCAGACAAAAAGATTGCACGTGACCTCAGGTAACTCTGTGTTAGACTTGTAAAAATCAAAATGCAGCATTAGACAGAAATTAGTTAATGCAAAATTGGTTTTGTAATATGATGAATTCATGTGGCTTCCTGAATTTCTTAAGACCCCTGTTTTGTAATGACATATATTTACATGTTCTGGGCACCTTGGGGAAGGCCACACATACTGTGTTTATATTGGTGGTACTTTACCTCAGAAGAAAGGACGGTAAAAGGCATTTTGCACACTGAAAATGTTGGCTACAAAAAATGTTTCCTTTCTGATTAAACTTCTTGATTGGGTCTTGTATTGGTATTATTTAGTATATGATGCATTACTCCCTTATTTGCAATCCTTTTGTAATCCTTTATTGAAAATCACTAATTTCTGTCAATTTACTAATGATATCTGTATGCCCAGAGATTATTTAGAATGCAGTCATATTTGGAGTAATTCTTACGTTGTTCAAGTCTGTAGTCAAATAGCTCTTAAGAGTTAGCATTGGAAAGGGTGATTGTTACCTCTCCTTTACTGTGTCATATTATTGGAAGTATGTTTCAGTATGTTCAGTATCATGTCAAACTTTATACTGTCTTAGCTTTTAATCTCAAAATCAATGCTTTTCAAGATGGGCTAATTAATACAGTTTTAGCCATCTGTCTCTAATTTACTTGTGCACGGTGTAATACAGGAGTTGGAAGTCCTTAGTTAATCACTGTCAGTGTGCTCCTTTTTAGTGTTGCTGGCAGCAGTAATTCAAGCATTCAGGAAGAAGTTCCTAGTAGGAAGTCTCCCCATGAACCTCGATCTGTGGAGCTTGCTTCTCAGCATTCATCTGGACCACGGTCTGCAGCATCTTCTCGATCATCTGCTTCCTCTAAAAAGAGGGGGAAAAAGGAACGTAAGTGCAGTACTTCCCTGTAGGGTGGTGTGTGGTTTTTTTTTTTTTCAAGGAGGCTTTAGGGTTTTCTTGTAATGAAAATTGCAGTCATTCTGCATATCTAGAAACTGTGATCTAGTACAAATGGGTTGATTTATTAATTCTTCCAGTGATTCTTTCCTAAATTCTTTTTGATTGGTGATTCTCTGACCTTAAAATGCATCTGAAATTAAATAGACAAGAGATTGTTAACAGTATTGAAAATGTTTCGTTTCCTAAACCAGCCTTCTAACAAAGTAGTTAATTTTAATATCATGTGGGAACTATCATCAGATTCTGGACTGAGAACATTCCAAAAGGCTGCTGAGAAATCTTGAGTTATGGCCACATTTATGAAGACAACAACAAGTTTGCCTGTATATGCTTCATTTTTGGATCACAGACAGTTTTTGTAGTGCACAAATTAATAAATATGTTTCTTCCTACAGTAACTTGTACATTACAAAAACATGAAAAAACTTGATATTTGGTACAGTCTTATTAGATAAGCAATGGGTGACATAAGGAAAAGCTAGTTTTAAAGACAATAAAAGGCTGAGAAAAATAAGATGGGATATTCCAAATTATCTCTCCTACTATTTTTTCAAAATTCTCTAGCTTACCCAAAGAAAGCTAGGCTTTACTGTAATTATCAGTATTGAAGAGTCAAATGCTTGTTTTCTTTATTTAAACTAATAGCATTCTGAAAAGAAAGCTGAGTGACAGTTTTGCTGACAGTGGACACAATATGCAGAAGAGAACTTAATCTCCTGTAGGAAGCTGCCAAATTTACATTTCTTGCTTGTTGGATTTATAGATTTCTAACTCAAAGGTGTCTAAGTGGGGAAAAAAGTTCTCAAATACTTGTTTTGGGGTTCCTGATGGCTAAGATATTCATACTTAGAATACCAAACGTAAATTTTTTGCAATGTTGTTGCTTCTTAGGGTCGGACTCTTTCAATGGAAGTTCTCACCACTTCCCTGTGGAAGAAGATAAAATGCTGTCTGAATTAGAGTGGGGATCCCAACAGACAAAGAAGTCCTTATCAAGTAGTAGAATTTCTAGTAAAGATCACGAGCAGAACCCAGATACAGACAGCACATTAGAAAACTTGTCTGGACACTCCCTAATGAGGTAACATGAAACTTGTAAGACTGTATGCAAATATAACTAAGCTTGGTAGTGTTATGGCATGTTATTAAATGGTTGTGTCTTTGGGTATGCAAAAGGAAAGTGACAGAAATAATCAAATGTTAGTAAGACAGGCAGGCAGAAAACACTTTTTCCCCCCTGTATTTTAAATATGAAAGACCAATGTAGATGGCTGTAGTAAGAGAAAATACAAAACAGTGATTCCTCCCCAAATAACCCCTCTGTTTTTGTAGGGATAACTGGCCAATATAGGTATCCTGTCAGGTTCAGTACCACAAGCATTAAAATACAATTTTTATTTTCCACTTCTCCAAATGGTCTGTAAGAAGTAGGGGGGGATGGGACACAGCTAGTCAACTTGTGCAGTTATCTTGCTCTTTTCAGTAGAATCCACAGACATTTTTGGCTAGACTTGTGTTCAGCTAATACTTCATAAGCCTCTCCAGCTCTGTGAGTTGATGCCTTTTGAGAGATGAACTGATACTCAGAAAAGAGAGTAGAAAAAGAGGAAAAAATTCTGATTTTGTTGCAACCTCTGTATGTCTAGCTATGAGTGCAGTTTTTCTGTGAATTGTGCAGTGAAGTTGGTTATGAAATACTCAGTTTTCACTGTACTTTTTAGAAAAAAGCAACAAATAATACAAATGGTCTCACTCATTCTGTGTGGGCATAGAGCGGTTCTGAGGTATTGACTTATACTGATGACTTTCACTGATGCCCAGGTTTGGGTTTGAAAGGTCCTGTGACCTCCTAAGATGTGCCAAGTAAAGCAGAACATCTTCCTAATGGATTTAAGCAGCCACTGTTAATCCTCTTTGGCTTAATAAAATTGGAATGGTAAATTTAAGAAGAGTCTGCATCATTTTCTGTATGTTTGGAAAGCAATATCTTCAACTGTCTCTTAAGAAGAAATGTTGCTGTAGCATTTTACTGTTTAAGTCAAGTTTTGGTCTTCAAGCATTTCACTGCATTTTGGTGAAAGAGATTGAGACTCAGGGCAGTGGCTTATCGCATTCAGTTGTGTTCATGTCCTGACAGTAACCTGTTTACTTTTTAAAAATACTGTTCATCATATTTTGATATCAAAATATTGCCCTGATTTCCTGTGAGTAAAACAAATTTCTTCACTCAGACTCTCCAGACAGATGTGTAAATGCACATGCAGGTGAGTGCATCCTGCAATGCCAGGTTCCTAACAGAAGGCATTGAAACTGCTTGTCTGGTCATGTAGAACATGTAGATACTATGTTAATTTATTTTTTTTGGTGTGTGCTAACTAGGTTTAATACTTGGAGGAAAAATTGGGTGCTCTAGAAACTTAACCCTAAACTGAGATACAGGTACAAAGCTCATTTCATGAGACCATTTCCTAAAGGCAGACTGGGCCTGTGCAAACCATAAAAGACTGTGCCTTTTGTGTGAATCTATTTGGTGTATATAAATGGAAGAACTAGGTTATTGCTTTATTGTCTTATCAAATGGCTGGACTTAGGCGAATATTGACTCCTTTCTTTTATTGTTTCACTGTCAGTTTCTCAGACAAGGGGAGATCCCAGAAGACACCGACTTCTTCCCCATCTCCTGGTTCCCAAAAAATGTTGCAGTTTGATTCTATAGGCAATACAGCAGAAAGAGTCAAGTCACCTGCTGGCATTTCTGGAAGTACAACATCAGGGCTGAAGCCTAACGTAGCCTTCCCTGACTTGAGTCTGGGAACTAGTAGGTCTGTAGCAGGAGCAGCCTCAGCGAGTGGTGAGTTGTTTTGTGAAAACCATACTAATCCCAGAGAAGTTTTGGGGTTTTTTTCTTTATTTTTTCATGTGGGGCACTAAAGTCTATGGAGGTTGACTAGTAAGTCTTACATTGCAGGATGTATGCGCTTCTCCCCTGCTGGTCTTCAGCATCGTTTATCAGCAGAATTGAACTACCTTAGTGCTATTGAGGAGTCTGTGCGACAGCTTTCAGATGTAGAACGAGTACGAGGCATATCACTTGCACAGCAGGAGAGCGTTTCTTTGGCTCAGATTCTGAAGGTAATGGAAAAATACTTCCTTGTCTTAACCTTCCTTTTTTATTCTGCAAGAAAATTAATCAAATTGGGCAAGTTATGCTTTTGTTAGCAATGCAGAGAAATCATCATGGGCATGATGGAGCATCTCTGATAACATCAAATTTTTAGGATTAATATCTGTTATCTTTTCTATTTTAAGTCGACACCAAGGAACTAGTGTCTCTAGACTATGTGTCATTAATACACCATTAGTTGGAATCACTGCTTTGGTTGTATACTGCAGTAAAATAAAAACTTAATTATTTACTAGGTTTGAAGTTGGGTCCCAGTGTCATGCAGTGTAGTTGTTCAGGCTGGATCATTTGTCTTATTCCATGAAAAGGATGGTTTTGTTTGAAATTTCTTATGTTGACAAGAGTGCTTTTTCTAGTTTGTTGAATTAATTGGTCTCCTAAATCAACTTCCTTTCTACACTGTGGTGGAAGAGTATGGGGAATGTGCATTGTCAATTGCTACTTAAAAAGGGAGAAGGTCAGTCAGTAGGCTGGAAATTTTACTTTATCAGAAGAGGCACCATGAGTAGAGTAGATCTAGATCTTTCAGAGGTAGTTGCAGCCAGTGGCTAAGGCAAAAAAAAGCTATTCACATTTAACTTGCATGATTAAAACTTGTTTTCTGAATCTGTAGGCACAGCAGCAGCGCCATGAACGGGACTTAGCCCTTTTGAAAATCAAGGCCGAACAAGAAGCTTTAGAAAATCAGAGACAATTGGATGAGGCAAGGCAGAAGGCAGCTCAGGTAATGCTGCCCTTCAAAAAATGTGGAGTGTGTAAGAGGCAAAATGCTGTAAGTAAATCTGTGCCTACAAGTATTCTTAATTTGGAGCTGGGAACATATGGAAGTGGTGAAGGGGTTTAATAGAGCTGAAGAAAGCTCTTAGGGGCCAATTGCCAATTTCAAACTTTTTTTCCCCCAGATTGTGAGAAATAAAACTGTAATTATTGCAGCCAGAAAATTTTGAAGGCTGAACTGGTGGTGTTTTCTGCACAGGTCCATGCGGAGTCACTACAGCATCTCATCCAGTCACGGCAGGAGGCTGTACAAGAGACCCCATGTAAGGCTGTAGCCAAGCAGGCAGAAACTGCAGCTCACCAGATGCGTGAGGTGAGGTCCTGAGTGAAAGGAAAAAGCTGTTCTAATTTCAGTATTATTTTGAATACTGTTTTGCCTCTAGGTTGTTCTCTTCTCAGTGTCATTCTCAGTGCAACTTCTCCACCTTCATAACGTGACAAATGATAGGACTTCAAAGGAGTTTTTCTGGCATCGTTACTCAGAAGTCAATCAGCAGCCTTAAATCCCTGTTCACTATTCTTATGATCTTCCAGTTAACGAACTGTTAAGAAGTTTGTTCTTCCAGGATAGATTGATAATGAACACAACATCTTTAATTTGTAAGAGTTGCACTCCATCAGGGATTGATCCTGTAGCTGTTTCATGTGCAAATTAAATTAGAAAAGCAGGGAAAGAGCAATTTTGCTTACTTTTGAAGGTAGGAGACCAACAAATAAATTTAAAAAAAAAAAAGGGGTGAGGATCTTCAGCAGAGCTCTTAATGTGGTACAGAGTTTGAAGTTTTCTTTTTTTGAGTCTATCCTCATTCTTCTTGTGGCATACAGAATATTAGGTTTCAGTTTTGTTTATCAGTTTTTATACTTTTTGGACCCAACATGTAGCAGCTGCTTCACACATAGATAAGGAAACACAGTAGCCAGAAAATGCTTTTGCTTTTTCATAGTTTAGCAATTACAATGACTGTGGATTAGGGTTATGGGATGGAGCGTGGAGGGCTGGTGGGTATGAACATAACTGTGTCATCAAGGCTTATGTACATTTTGGTGCTCAGCAAGGCTGTTTTTGTAACAGGTAATGGGACTGTACAATAATACTGATGTGCTTGTTCAGGGCTTTGCCACATACATGAAGTTTAATTTTTGAAGAGACAATGGGTTTGGTTAAAGGAGCAGAAAAGCTCAGGCATCTGAGATACATGCAGTGGTAGTTGATAGCAGGTAGTGACGTCTTGGATAAAGACAAAGAAACATTTGTAGTTTATAGAGCCAAAGTGAGCGAAAACTATTTAAGAAACAAGGTAGAAGAAACAAAGACAGCTTTTATTTGGTGTAAGGTTTTAATTTCTTTTCTTGCTCTAAGTTTGAAGTCTGAGAGTAAGAGGTGCTTTTAGAGAGGTTGCTGGGGGTGACCTGGTCAGTGATGATGGGCTAGCAGAGTAGCTTTTCTATCCATGTTCATTACTGACTCCTGATATTCACTTGTTTTTATAAAATTGTATGCATTACAATTAATGTATATATTAATCCAAGAATTAATGAAGCTCAGTATGTGTATTGGAAGTTATTGAAATACAGCTTATTGCTACCTTCAAAACCAACCTGAGTTCCCTGCTGTACAAGAGGCAGACCTTTGAACAAGAAGAAAAATAGTAAATTCTAAAGCTTCTAAAACCCAGTGTTATCTGCTGTGATTTCTGAAGTTGTTCTTATTTCTAGTCAGGTACACAATGACTGCCATACTTTAAAAAGGAGAAATTCATGGCTATCTGTTGATTTAATGTTGTCAATTTTAGACCTGTTAGTTTGCATAATATTGGAACTTTAAACCTATTGCTTCCTTTATAGTGGAAATAATATTTCTTGCTCTTTGGGCAAGATGCACTTTCAAATGAAAAAGAAAACATTGTTTCTGGCTTCTTTTTTTATTCCCCCTTTCTTTTTTAATGAGTTATAATGGCAGGTCTGGAATGTTTTATTATGTGGGGATCATTCTAGTGATCAGAGTTTGCTTATGTTTATCTGAATTACATGGTAAGTAGTGTCTTGCATGTCTATAGTTTCCTATCAATAATTCCTCTCTGCATAAATTAAAGAATATGTATTTACAGAGTAGTATGCACTTTTTACAACCAAAATTGGTAAGTATGTAACTACAAACCATCTCAAAACCATGTCTTACACATTTGTTCAATAAATCAGTAAATTGACTGTTTTCTCTTTCAAAACCATTTTGATGATAATAAGCTTGTTGTATTCCTTTGGTTTTTATTGTACTCAGATGACAGAGTTAGCACGAACCCAGATCTCGGATACTGTCAGCGCTCCGGCTGCTCCAGTCACCACCTTGTTTGACCACCAGCGGCAGCATCATTCAGAGTTCATGAAGCAACTGAGAGCCCGAACTGATACTAACAGGTTTTCTCTAATGTTTCACATCTTGGGAAGGGGGAAGCAAGATAGCTAGGATTTGCTTCACCTGTTCTTGAAGAAAATTGTAAGATATCATAATGAATGAGCATATAAAAAGAAGAATTTAGATTCCACCTTTGTTGTCAACAGTGTATGCCAAAGGTGGCATTAACTGGTTATATGAAGCTCTATATAAAAGAGTAGAAAAAGATGTTCTGTTTTCTGGGTTGATTTAACTAGTCTAAGCTTTAAGTGGTCTTTTGAGAAATTTTAACTGTTACTACTTCTATTAAAGTGATGAAAGCTTGTGAAATCTGTACTACTCTTTGTTTTAAGACAACACAGATTCACACAAAACACTGCTCTTTCTCAGGAAATGTGAGTCTGCTGCCATATCACAAGGTAAAGAGGAGACAGGTGACTCGAAACAGACATACTCACCGATGTTTGATAGTTATTCAGAGTCCTCAAGATCAAAGGTTCATGATCAGAGGTAAGGAGGGTTTAGATTACACAGGGTGTTTTTTGCTCTAAATAAGAACTAAAGTACAAAGGAATATCAAGATAGTTCTGTCATTGTTTTTTTTAAAAAGAGGGAAAATCAACATTAAACCTTCAACAGGTAAACCTGTCTTATTACAGAGCTTGAAGGTTTATATGTCTACCAGAATTGACTTTGTCTTTTAATTAAAAGTCCTACTACACTGTGGTCCACAGTGTAATAGTATGTTGTGTGTTACTATCTTTAGTTTGAATTTGCTGTTCTAATTGGATGCTTTTCTCTTTCCTAACTTTAGAATAATTGTTCCACATTTGTTTTCTCATTAAGCTGAATTAGCAAGAGTCTAGCAAGGGGGTGAATGAAAATGATTATTCCCCCCTGTGTAGCTCTTGTGAGACCGTATCTGGAATACAGTGTCCACTTTTGGGCTCCTTTGTAAAGAGAAGACATTAACATACATTCTAGTGGTGAACCACCAAAGATGGTTAGGAGGCTGGAGTACGTGATCTAAAAGAGAGGCTGAAGGAACTTACCTGAAAGAGAAGGCTAAGGGAACAGAGATGTAGTTGCAGTATCCTGAATGTGGGTTGTTAGGGAACATGAGGCTTGACTCTTCTTGGAGGTGCACAGTGAGATGGCAGAAGGCAATGGTGACAGATTCCAGAAAGGGGAAAATCACTGGGGGAAAAAATGCTCCCTGTGAAAGTGGTTAAACACTGAATTGGAGGTGCAGTTAGGTTGTGGCAACCTCTGTCCTTGCAGGTGTTCAGAACTTGGATGAGGCCTTGACTTTGGATGAAACACCTTCAGAAATTATTGAGCTGAAACTATTTTCATTTCTGTGCTATGGCCTACTTGCATACTTCTATTGCATCACCTTTATAACCTAAAATTGATGTTAAGTCTCTGTTTATCTGTCTTTTTCCCTGTCCTAAATATTTGCAATTTATGCCCTTCTCATTTTGCTCAGTGTCTTTTTGAAATGGACTAGAGCATAGACTGGAGCATATGTTCTGAAAATTCAGTGCAGGGACCTGTAGAACTGCCTGCTTTGTAACGTGCATTACTTTCTATTCTGTTCTCTGTGTATCTGGCCATTTTGTTAGGGTTGGTTTTTCTTCACTTCTGCTTTGCACTGGCTTGAGTTTTTACATTAAGTGCCTGGAGTGCTGCTTGCCTGAGGTTTATATTTGACTCATTTCTGGCATTACTTTTCAGTGTCTTGCCTGTGGATTTCAGCTTTTTGTTTCCTGCTCACTTACCTGATCTAGTTAGGTCCCATTAAGTTTCCCACGGCCCTTCTCTGATCTTGACCAACTGGAATGATTTTGTCCTCCTGTAGTTCTAATTTAAAACTGTATCGCTGTCTTGCTCATACTTTTTAAAAACTGTAAGGAGGGATGTTTGCAGTGGTTTATCATCAATACTCCTTGCCAGGTAGAGGGTGTGCATGCCTACAAACCACTTGCATTCTAAAGTAGAATAAAAACAAGTTCTGCTGTCAATCAGCAGCTTTATGAGGTTTGGAATTTTAAAGTAGCCAAGCAGCATTTTAAAAACAAACTTAAACCCTCTGCATGTTGATTATTACTGAGGTGTTAATCATGGTATGTACAGTAGTAATATAAAATAAATATTTTGAAATGTGCAAAGTAATTTTTAAAAAATCATCTCTTGATAACACAGTAGTACCAGCAGCCGCCAAGAGAGTCCTTCAGTTCCATCTTCTAAGGAGAATGAGAAGAAGCTTTCCCGTCGTGAAAAGATAACTAGCAGTATTGAAGAACAGGCTCATACTGGTGTGGATGATTCCTTACCAAGTGATAGTATTTTATCAATGCCAGATGAAAAAGGTTAGCGGTATTGTTTGTGATGAATCTGAAGGTGGTAAGGGGGGCAGGAGGGAGGTTCTGCTTCAGAGTTAGTTTCTGAAATAAATGAAGGAATGTGTGTGAAGAAAGCTGAGCCCCAGGGGAATTGGTAGCCTCTTAAGAGGTAACTGAGGATAGCACAGTGAGATGGGAACCTTTGAAACTCTGCACATCAGAGTGGTGGAGTCTGTGGGCCGTTCTACTTTCTGCTATGCTAGCTGTAGCCAGATGTTCACTAGCTGAATACACAGGCTGAATGCCAAATGTTTCAGCAGCCCCAGGAATGTGTTTATACTTGTGTACAGTAGTCTGTTAGGTCTTTTGAAGCTAGATAACAGTATTTCATGATGTCTTCTTACTCAAGGTCATGCTTTTCTAAACACCCATTTTTCTGCATTAGAGTAGCTATATCACTTTCTTTCCTGCCCCCCCCCAACTTTACTGAGATGAGGCAGAGTAAAACTGCATTCATGGTAGATACCTGATCATAAAACCATTTCACTGATTTCTCCCTCAGATTCTGCTTCTATTGCAACAGAGTATTCCCTGAAATTTGATGAGTCCATGACAGAGGATGAGATTGAGGAGAAGTCTTTTCGGTCTTTACTGCCCTCTGAGAGTCATCGCAGAAATAACTTGGAGAAGAAACGGGGTAATCGTGATGATTCTGATGAGGAGGTCTCCCCAGAAAAAACAGCTCTGTCATCTGTCAAGGTGAGTCAAGCAACCATAGTTAAGGTAAATTAACTGAACTGAAATGGTTAAGTTAATGAGCTTCAAGTGAGCCATTCTTAGCTGTATTTGCAAACTTTAGGGTTCTTTTCCTCCCTGTGGTTCTTTGAGCATCTCAAAACATAGAGTTGTATGAATCATGCTGCATGTCACTGTTGCACAAGTGCAATGACTTGCCTTATGGAACAGTCCATCCAGGCCTCTACTTGTTTTCTTGTGGCTTTGGAGTGACTTTTTGAGTTAGGTTATACAAGCCCAGTGGATTAAGTCTTTCTACTATACCTACACACAGCTAAGAAGTACAAGCAGATGCTTCATCTCTCTGGCCCAAGAGGGAACATCCCAAAACTGTTACACAGCCCAGGGCAGAAAAAGCTGGTCTGCACAAAGCTCAGAGGAAAAACACCTTCCCTTTTTATGTTTTTTTTGTGCGTGTATATGTATACACACATGCACACTTTGTGATTGAAAAAAGCCTTGGAATTTCTCTATTATCAAATCATGTCAAATTTGTCTTGCCTCCTAGGAACTAAGCATGCCATTCTCAGGGGGGCAAGATAGTTTCTCTAAATTTACCATGGAGATGGTAAGACAGTACATGAAAGAGGAGGAAATGCGAGCAGCTCATCAGTCCTCACTGCTTCGGCTCCGGGAGAAGGCTCTGAAAGAGAAGACCAAAGCTGAATTAGCTTGGCTGGAACACCAGAAGAAGTAAGGCAGCCCTGAGTAGGCACTGTTGCTGACTGTTTTCTTGTACTTCTACTTGAGTTTGGTTTTTTTTAATAAGCTATTGCTTCTGGCCCACCCCTCCCTTAAGTATCAATGGTTGAACTAATCTTCTGACATCAATAATCTATACAAATATTATTGTCACTTGGAAAGAACAGAACCCAGTTTGTAAGTGTGCTTTGATGTTTATGCTGAATGTGATTTGATAAAAGAGAATTTCATTGAAACAGTAGAGCATCAGATGTTTGTTGTCAGTCAGAGAAGATAGTTCCCAACCATTACTCTGCAAGTCTTAATTCAAGAAGGTATAAAACTGTCAAACAGTTAGACCTTTATTTGCTTGATGTCTACCTGAGGTTATTTTAGTTGACTCAGGCCAAATTTTGTGAATCTGAGTAGGTGTTGTACTTAATGATTTGTTTCCAAACAAACATACACTTTGTCCTGGAATGCCACCTGAAGATACTGCTACACAGTGGTGGCCAGATTTAATCAATAACACTTTTCCGTAGTTGCTTCGTGCATGAGAGTAACATTGTTCACCAGACATTTTCCTCTAATTTCTTGTCCTTATGGGTTTGACAAAGGATTGTGAAGTAGTGACCCAGATGTCCTTCCGTTTGTCTTTCTCAAATGGTGAGCATGCTACCTCTGCAGAGCTTCTGCTCATTGACATGAGATCTTCTATTACTGCACTGGCCTTTTAACTGCACGTGTCTGACTAAACAGTTCAAAATATTCCACTATAGAGCATGCCAATGATTAAGTACAGGCATATAGTCTTCTGCAGGTTAGGAAAAGTAAACTTTTTTTTTTACTTTAAAGAGTAAAAGGCTCATTGTTGTGCCCTTTTTTCTTATTTAATCCTTTCTTCCAACCTGTTTGCAGGCATTTGCGAGACAAGGGAGAGGATGATAAGATGCCACCTATTCGAAAGAGGCAGCGTGGTCTGCTGCTGAGATTACAGCAGGAAAAGGTAATTGATGCCCTCTAGGAAAATCCTGTTGAAACCCCTCTGTAGCTGTTATCTTTTACAGTGTCTGAAACATTTAAGAATTGAGAAAACTCTATACCAGGCTTTTGGATAGGAAGCTAGCAGTATTTCTTACCAATGAGTTTTATTTGCATTTCATTAGTATTTAACACATTGTTTTAACAGGTCCTTTTGTATCAGTAATCACACTGGTTGAGACTTAGAAGTATTAATTGATCTTCTGTTCTTTGCTGCTGAAGTTCAGGCTAGTTACTTCATCATGTAATTGCAGTAATTTTAAACCTATAACAAGGACACTGTGGCAGCTTTAGAGTGTATTCTTCAGAGCTGTCTGTAACAGTTCTTATACTTAATCGTTTATACCTAAAAGGCAGAAATTAAGCGTCTTCAAGAGGCTAACAAGGCTGCTCGGAAGGAGAGACAGCTGATCCTTAAACAACAGGCAGAAATAGAACGAATCCGTCAGACTACAATGAAACTGCAGGAAAAACTAAAGTCTGCAGGAGAAAACAAGCTGGTAAGTGTTCAGGACAGAAGCTGGAGTCTTCCCTCTTTGTTGCGCAGCTGGTATTTGACTTCAGTGTTCATAACAGTGGATTACTAGATTGGACCTATCACTTGGAAATTTTGTCTGCCTCAAATGGTCTCATCCTTTTCATCTCAGCGATTTTACGTTTAGTTTCTTTAAAGTATTGTTTAAGGAAATGCATTTGGAGAAGTTACAAAATGTTTTAACTGGACAGTAGGTGGTGTTTGCTAATTCGGAAGCATAATTACTTTAGGAATACTATTTTTTTGATGCTTATATCTCTCAGGCTCTGATTTTGTTTGATTATTTGTCAGACCCCAAAGAACTAAATGCAAGCACTAAAACCAAAACTTGCTGCTTTGTGTGTGTGTTAGTGTCATTACACTGTTTCCTACATCTGCTTTATGAGATAGCAAGATGAGGTTTTGATGATTGTCTGCCTCCTTACAAAATTTTGAGGAGACCCAATTTTAATAATGGTAGTGTAGAAAGGATTGGTTTCCTGTATGGGTAACTGAATTATGGTGTGGTTTTTGTTCTAGATACAGTTAGGGGAGAACTAAAGTTATGGAGAAAAAGGATGTTCTAAAAACTGTGTCAAATAAAAATGAGGTTGGAAAATGAAGTTAAATCTGCAGGTGGACAGGCTTATCTAAAGTAGTATTTGATGTACTCTCTGGAGAAAGAACCTAAATAACAAAATTTTTTTAAAAGATGGTAGAAAAACTTTTCCCTCTTTCAATGTTGATTTTTTTTTTTTAAACACTTATTTGCAGGAACTTCACAGTGAGGATGACGTCAAGCAGAGCAATGGTTCTAGCCCACTTCCAACTGATGCAGAAACACGCAGCCCTTCCCCAATCTCAATCTCCAGCAGTGAGACTAGTAGCATTATGCAGAAACTTAAAAAAATGCGCAGCAGAATGGATGAAAAGTAACTATTTTTTTTTTCTTATACAAAAGTTTACTATTTTAATAGAACAAGTTGGTTTGGCCAGTATCTGCACTAAAAATGGCTATCAGAAAAATCAGAGGTATTGATATCACATACACTTTGAGTTGCCTGAAAAATAGCTGATTGAAAGCTTTAATAGAACTATATTAATCTTTGAAAATAGTATTTTAAAGGCTACAATTCTTGCATGAATAGTGAGATTCAAACATTGCTAGCTGGCAAACCATGTGGTCATGGTTTTATTGTAGAAGATTGGTTTTAATATTCTTTGTACTTGATACGAGTTGGTAAAAGCACATCAGTGTAAGAGATTTTGATGTTTGTACGTACAAGGCACTTGAACAGGCTCCAGCTTGATGGTACGTCTTGTCAAAAGTTCCTCTTGCAATGAGACTCCTGAAGTCAACTGGTCAAAGTGGTGCCTGTCTTTTGTATCTCTCCTTTTTTTTTTTTTTTAAGGGTGTTGTGCTTTAACCCCAGCCAGCAACTAAGCACCACGCAGCCACTCACTCACTTCCCACCCCCCCACCTAGTAGGATGGGGGAGAATATCGGGGGAAAAAGAAGTAAAACTTGTGGGTTGAGATAAGAATGGTTTAATACAACAGAAAAGAAGAAACTAATAATGATAACACTAATGAAATGACAACACTAATAATAAAAGGATTGGAATGTACAAATGATGCACAGTGCAATTGCTCACCACCCACCGATCAACACCCTGTAGTCCCTGAGCGGTGATCCCCTGTCCACCACCCCCCACCCCCCAGTTTATATACTAGATGTGACATCCCATGG
>JANZLQ010000095.1:33111447-33150231 GCA_026212715.1 Elanus axillaris
TACTGAACTCAAAACACAGCACTGTACCAGCTACTAGGAAGACAATTAACTCTATCCCAGCTGAAACCAGGACAAAGGGGGAAAAATATAGGGAGTGAGACTCTGAAATTACAGTACGAATTTTTATCTTGAATTGAAGCATAAGTTATAAATAGCAACAGTCTTCTGCAAAAACTAGTAACTAAGTTTGAGATGTGGCTCACAAAGTAACTGAGCTTGTTGGGCACATGATTTCAACCTTATTATCCAGCTGCTGAATTTCAATTCTAACTGCATTAAAATCAGCTAGGGGTGAATTCTCTAAGTATTTTCTTAACAGAGGTGGTATGTGCGTGACCAGCAGTTAATAAGACCTTTCTTTTCCTCCTGTGTGGCTCCATAGGTTGGAAAAAAGTTGAAAAGGGTTGTTAGTCTTCAGAGGAAATAACAAAGTATATGTGCAGTTCCTGGGTCTGAAAACTAAGACTGAATCTGTTGATTTCACCTGTTAGATTGTTTTGAATCAAAAATTGGTTTTGCATCTTTTCAGGGTAGGAATTTGTCTGCATTAGACATCCCAAATGCTTTACTGGCACTTACCCATTAGTTTGAAGCCTTAAACTTTTATTTGAGACTCAGTCGTTAAAAGTCTGGCCTCTGCCAGTTACCTCAAGAAATAGTCTTTGCTTAAGCATTTTTTTTGAACTTATAACCAAGGTAGGTCACTATATTTTAGTCCATATGGGTGATCTTTATAATGTTTTTTATCTTGATACTCCTAACACAGGTGGATAAAACATCAAAAAGCAAGCGCTGCCATTTGTAAAGGCAAGCTGTCTGTGACTCCTTAGCACCCTATTTGCTTGTAATCATTTGAGAAGCACATTTCCCACACTTCCATGTATTTGTATATGATGAAGATAAAACCGCGAAGTAGTAAGTGAGGATTTGGTGTAAGTAGGAGAAAACAAAAAACATGTTCTAGTTACACGGTCTTCATGTTCTAGCCTGAAACGATTGCTATGAGTCTTCTGGTAGGATTTGGTAAACTGAATAGCCAAAATCAGAAATTATTTCAAGTTTCTGAAGTGTCATATTTCCAAAATTGAACTCTTGGCATTCCAAGTCATGTGAAAACCACTTCATCTTTATAGCAGCAAGCTCTTTCTCAAATTATGTTTTGAGGTTGGTAAATGGCTTAAGATGGGGACTTGAAAAGGATGTGCTCTATAGGCTGTGTTGAATTCTAGGGTTTCAAGAAAACAAGATTTTTCTTCTGGTCCTATTTTTTTGTTGTTATAAAGAGGGTCTTTATCTTATTTTTTCCACTCAAGATTCAGCATACAGAATTTCAAATGGTGCTACAGTGTTACAAAACTAAGTTACAGCTTATGAATTTTGAGATTGTATTGATACTATAAGAGATGGCAAATACACTTTTATATTCAAGAGTTCCTATGCTTTTTTTACCAAGTAGTGTTTTTGTCAATATTGATTTTGAAATCTTATTTTTCCAAAGTGTCTTCATTTCTAAGCAACGCTTATGATTAATGAAGAATTACATATTAATAAGTAATTGTTCTTACTATTACAAGGGATGGTAGTAGATGTATTCTACTTTTAAAGATATTTTCATTGTCAGTCCAAAATATTGCTCACCTGGAGAATACTTTTCAAAAGGTTGATAGTGGGATTTGAGCTGAAACAACTGCATTTAGGAGGAACAAGTGGAAATAGTGTGTGATGCAATGTCTGTGGTCGTGTATTCTTGGTTTTATGGTTTTATCTTGCATTGCTATACATTTTCAAAGGAAGTAGTATTTTGTGTAAACATAAATGATTCCTTAGAACTCCACCTTCCTAATTATATAGCCTTTGCACACCATTTCAGGTATTTTGATAGTGATCGTGCTTATTGATTGAAAAACAGTGCCGACTTGGTATCTTTTTTTTTTAATGTATTTGTAAAATGCATAAGAATAATGTTAACGGAGTGAGTGAGACGTGTTGTAATGATAGGAAGCCACCATTTGAAGGGAATCAATCAAGTTGCGAGATACGGCAAAAGGAAAGAAACTGAATGACGAGTAAAGTACAGAGCAGCTAGAGGAAGGAATTGGGAAAGCCTGGATTTGCTGTACTCCATACCAAGGCAGAAATCCTTTGGCTTCCTTACTTATGAGGCAGCTTTAATATTTCTCTCTTCTAAAAAGGAATTAAAGGATAGTTCTGTTTTAATTTTAATTGTTGAGTCTGTGTAGCCTGCATGTGAACAGGAGCATGCTCTGTCAAAGAGAATTAACCACTTCCCCTTGCTTTCCTTGCATATGCAACTTTAATGATAATCTGTGCAACAGAAGAACTGATTAAATGCTCATTTTCTTTTGCTTTTCCCTAATATGCTACTTAGCTTGCATTGTAGTTGGTAGAGCTATATGGAGCATGGTATTTTTCTATAAATATGATAATTCATTGGGTGTTAGCTTAAAATGGTAATTCATTAGGAAATACCATTTTAAGCACAGCTATAAGCTTATGTAGATTTTTTAAAAAAAAGTAGGCATTACCTTTCTGCAGTTAGTACTTCAAATGAAAGAGGCAGTATGTGAGTATTCTGAGACCAAGTCTGTACTTTGTTGCAAAAAACCCCAAAGTAACAGCTAAAAGTTGAATTACAGGTATATCTCAGATTTTTTTCTGGAATTGCTCATGTTTTAGAAATACATTATTTAATCTGTTTTATTTTTGCCCTTTCACTGGTGATGACCTTTGGAGAAATAATTTTACTGAGGTTTCACCAGGTGAATGAAAATGTGTTTAAAGTTTCAGACTAGCAAAGTTGTTCATATCACAAAGCCAGCATGCTATTTAGTGCTAATGATATACTCTGCTGACAGTTAGAATAGCAGGAATTGCAAAAAGATCAGGTTGAGATATGTTAACTGGTGCATGTGGAAGTCTGCATCAAAGTAATAAAACTCCTTTCGAAATTTAAAGAAAAATATAGCAGTGTTAAAGTAGCTTGCCTTTAATT
The DNA here is from genome assembly GCA_026212715.1 of Elanus axillaris. Taxonomy (NCBI): domain Eukaryota; kingdom Metazoa; phylum Chordata; class Aves; order Accipitriformes; family Accipitridae; genus Elanus; species Elanus axillaris. Next base: position 33,114,461 of record JANZLQ010000095.1, read on the forward strand.
AACAGAAAAATGAATTGTTACAAGTGTCTGTGTTCTATTACCTTCTGCATAACAGTGTATAGTTTTTCTATTTCAGATATTGGATAATAACTATACAATGTTAAATGCAATTAATTTTAAAGTTCTTTGCTAGATGCTATCCTTTTCTCGTTCTTTCTGCCTTTTTTGCTATCTTAGTTTTAAACTCTTCCTCCTTATTTTGTAGACACTGCTCTCCTGTTCACTACTTCTTCTCTGTCTTTACGTCTCACCACTGGGCCTCTCTCAGTGTCTGTTTTCCCAACCTCCACCCCAAATTCCAGCTGTATATCTACAACCAATTGGTCAGGTAATTGTATCTTTCTCAAGTGATAGACTCTTTGATAGAGCATGCTCTGTTCAGTCCCAGAAAGTCAAGAGGTTCTTCATCAGTGAACGTTTTTGACACTTCCCTAACTGTTTCCAGATCTCTATTAATGATAAAGACAGTGGGACTGGGTGCACCCTCAGCAAGTTTACAGACAACATCAAGCTGAGTGGTGTGGTTGATTCACTAGAGGGAAGGGATGCCATCCAGAGACACCTTGATAGGTATGAGGAGTGGTCCAGTGTGAACCTCATGAAGGTTAACAAGGCCAAGCACAAGGCCCTGCAGCTGGGTCAGAACAATCCCCAGTATCAATATAGACTGAGGGATGAATGGATTGAGAGCAGCCTGCAGAGGAGGACTTAGGGATGCTGATGGAGAAGAAAATTGGGCTGTGAGCGCACGTTGCCAGCTCATATCCAGAAAGTCAACTGTATCCTGGGCTGCATAAAAAGAAGCGTGGCCACCAGGTCAAGGGAGGTGATGTTCCCCCTCTACTCTGCATTCATGAGACCCCCACCTGGAGTACTGCATCCAGTTCTGGGGTCTGAAGTTAGAAGAAAGACATGGATCTGTTGGAGTGGGTCCAGAGGAAGGTCACAAAAAGGATCAGAGGGATGGAATACCTTTCCTATGAAGAAAGGCTGAGAGGGGTTGGGGTTGTTCAGCCTGGAGAAGAGGGACACCTTGTTGTGGCTTTTCAATATATATATTTCAATATTTCAATATATAAAGTGGGCTTATAAGAAAAATATAGAGAGACTTTTTACCAGGGCCTGTAGTGATAGCACAAGGGGTAACAGTTTTAGACTAAGAGATGGTAGATCTAGATCAAGTATAAAGAATTTTTTTACAATGAGGGTGGTGAGGCACTGGAACAGGTTGCCCAGAGAAGTTGTGAATGCCCCATCCCTGAAAGTGTTCAAGGTTAAGCTGGACAGGGCTTTGAACAACCTGATCTAGTAAAAGGTGTCCCAGCCTGTGGTAGGGGGTTGGACTAGGTGATCTTTAAGGTCCCTTCCAACCCAAACCATTTTGTGATTTCTGCTGTGTTCTGAGTGGCAGACACAGTTCACTTTGCTCCCACTGTCTGATCGCTACTTCAGAATAGCTGCTGAAACTGTCTAGTTTGGGCTTAAAGTCAGTATACCATGGATATAAATGTACAAGTACAGGTTAGAGCAGCAGGATAATGCTTCCAAGTTAATATTTGGAATGCATGGACAAAATGTGTGATGTTAGCACCAGAGAAATAATTAGACTTTGAAATCATGCTGGTGTAATCTGAGTGCTGCTGCTTCCGCTTTGCTCCCCCAGATTTCCAGCTTCACAAATGCCAGGTGTGGTTTTGCATTTTTTCTGTGAAGGTTCCCCTGCTTTTGAGAATAAATGTGTACCCTTGGTGTTGAAACTGGAACCCTCTAGACTGTAGTAACTATTAAGGCAGTGTGTGTGCTACCTTGTAGCTCTGACCTTTTAAACCCCAGGGTTATAAAAGGGTCCACATCTTTAGCCATGCTGCTTTAATCCTCCTCTTCATATAGGCTGAATGCTTTAATCCTCCTCTTCCTATAGGCTGAATGTTGGAACCCACTTTGTCTCACTTCTTTTGACTTATCTTTCTTATTAAGTAGTCTTTGTGTGGTGAATAGTTTCATGGTTGTTTAGTTAATTCTCTTCCTGTTGTGGTCTTCTGGGTTAATTCATTTGACATCTGCTTTTAAGGGGTTCTGCTCTTTTGAATCCATTTATTTCAGCCTTTCTCTTGCGTTTTATTTCAACTGGACTTGTCTCCTCAAGACCCAGTAACCTCTGAAGATCCATACATTCTGATGAAATCAAACAGTGCGTGAAGGAAGAAGAAAAAGTTGTAATTATTGTAATAATGACCTCTATAACTAGTTCCAAATACATAATCTGCTAGACTAATTGGACCTGATGTGTATGTGAAAGTAAGAGTTGGTAAATCTGATAGCGCTAGTGAAAGACACAACATAAATGTGACTGTCCATGTCATGTTTGTAGTGAAATTACTGTTGGTAGTCTAGTTTCTTAGTGGTACTAATCTGTCAGTTGGCCTAAGAGTAGATGATGTTTGATGTTTTTCTATAGAAAGTGAAAAAGTAATGCACAAAATCATGGAATCTGTCAGCTTGAAGATGGCAGGTGTTCCAGAGACTCCGAGGTGCTTCTATTTTTCACCTGTTCTTGTTTTGACTGTAGGCAAGAAGATTGTGGGCATGTTTTACTGGCTTCTGAAACTTTTATCTTCACAGCATAACTTGTCCACCTTATCTGAATCTGTCTTAGAGAAGGACTTACCTGATTCTTAAACTTTCTGAGCAGCTCACTTTTCCAGGGAACAGAATGAATGTTAAGTGAGCAAACAAGAAATGTCCCTTAGTAGGCGAGACCTGCAGATTAGCCAGTTGGTCATTCCAGTCTCTGTAAATAAAAAGGCTTTTTGAAACACGAGAGATTAAGAAGCACAGATGAAATTATTATCTGCTTTGCAGCTTAAATGCTTTGACACTTAAGTGTTTGGGATGGCTTGAAAATTACAAATTATAAAGGCAATTGCAAAGCAAAATATCACAAGTCTTTGAAGACTGCATTTTTAGGCACCACACCTTCTGTATCAATGATGAAGTCTCACTCTAGCTGGCAAACCATGTATTTTCTACAGAGTGATTTCTATGACATCTTAAAAAGTAGATGAATGCATTGATAGACACTCTTCTCTAGACTTGACATATCAGGAAGTGTGTGCAATTGATGTTGAACTTGCTTCCGTTTACAGTCTTAAAGTTTAAATGATACAGTCTTGGTTACTTCAGCGTTTAGAAATAAGACCAGAGATACTGTTGTTCAAGAGCTAGTGAAGAGAACTAGTGTATGCACACAAACCTATTCATACCTACGAAGTTCTATAAAAATTTCCTCATTTCCGAGGTTTTGTGGATCACCTAAGAAATCTTTGTCATAAAGAAAAATATCTGCTAACTTTCAGCATGAGCTTTACTTTTTATCTGTTCTTAAACTAGCAGCAATATACATTAGTAGCTGGGGAAAAAACAGTCCTGCATCCGTATTCTCTTGATGCTGTCAGCTCACAATTAACATTGCAAGTGTGGCAATCCGTAGAGATGATGCTTAAAGGAAGAAGGATAAAAGCTCTAGTAATTCAGGAGAACTATTAATACAGAATCACCTTCTCTTATAATTATGTATTTGGAAAGAACAGTGGGGCAACTGGAGTTACAATTTTTCTGCCATTGGGATTAGCAAAAAGAAAGGTTCATTTTTCAGTCACTGCTTTCTTGAGGGTTCCAGTTTAATACCACAGGTGCTTTTCATGTCCTGAAATTGGGAACTTACCCTGTTCATTTTAGTGAATAGTTAGTAGCACTTTTAATGATTTTAAAGATCTTTAAAATGTAAGCTGTGTGTTTACAGTGCTTTGTAGACTTACTGCAAGGAAAAAAACTCTCATCTACTTGTGGGTTTTTTCAGCAGCACATCAGAAGTCTAGGAGATAGTAGTTAGTGTGGATATTATCCTAGAAAATTATTTGAACAGCTATAATTCTGGGAATTTGGCAATAGAGCATCTGGGTATTGGGACCTTTGAGTGTGGTTGGCTGTTTTCCCATTGTCTTCTGCTCTGTCTGTTAGGTTCCTAACTAAGCGAGAACAGAAGCTGATGCAGCGTCGACAACATGCTGAAGAATTGTTGGAGTGGAAACGCCGTCTGGATGCAGAGGAAGCAGAAATACGGCGGATAGAAAAGCAGGCTCTTGCTGTCTGGGACAAAGAGCTGCTCAAAACCAAAATAGCCAAGAAAGAGCTGGGGGATCAGAGAACTGAGCCCAAAGGTAATAGGAAGAAGGGGAAAGTGATACAAATGGCAAGAGTAAAGCATAATTTGACACGATTGCTTAGGTTTGCACTTTCTTCCTTTTTTAATGTTTTGGTGGTAGTTGTTCTTCTGTGGATGCTCTTAGAATCTTGATTTCTGCACTCTTTACTGCCTTCTGTTGCCTTGTTCTTTTAGCCCTGTTTTACACCTTAGTTAAATATGTATTCCTCCTTTGCTGTGTATCTGCTCAAACGAGCTGTGCAGCATACGTCCATCAGATGTTTCTACATACAATCTAAACTATATTTCTGTCTTTCCAAACAAAAGTACTGCGTGATCTTTTGCTGATCTTCTGAACTCATGTCATTAAAACTTTTCCCCTGTAGTGCTGTTTGAGTGTGTATCCTGTTAGCCTTATTACTGTTGGTGAGGTTGGCTCTTATCAGGGGCTGCTTCCCCCTTGTCTGTGTTTTCAAAAAATTGAAAGCATTTTTTCCTTCCCTCTGTTGTTAATGCAGTATAACTGTTTGAAATCTACAACTGTGCTAAAGTGTGCTAGGATGTAGTTGGTATAAATGATGCTATTGTGAGGGAAAAGTAAGTTCCCATATGTTGGGAGCTAAAGCTTTGGTGTTCTATCTTAAGTGGACCATACTTTCAGCATGAAGCACAGAGAACTGGATTGCAGTGGGAATAAATAATGAAACTTCAGAGATTGTTCTAGAAATAATCAATTTGCCTTTTTTCCCCACTTTGCTGAAAGCAGGCAGCATGTCCTTTGACTATGCAAAGGGAATTCAGAATTATGCCCTATTGCACTTGTTACTGAAAACAGTCATGTGGATTTTAGGCATTGTAAGACATTTTAAAGATGATATGCTTATGAGTCAGTAAGTTCCAATGAACAAAAAATTCAGCATGAATGTTGAATTCACATCAACAGATGAGAAAATACACTTGCTTTCTATTAATTGTATCTAACAGTAAGTATTGGAACACGGCCATGCTTCATAAGTTCCTGTCCCCAGCCTTTGCTCAAATACTGAATAGTTCTCCATGGCTGCTTCAGTAATGCTGTGACTCCTGCAGAATTTAGTAAACAGGAATATTGAAAACCCAACTTATTATTTTACTTGTTGCCAGTTGAGAGACTCATGATGAAATCATAACATTAAAATGTTTTCTGCAACTACTGTAAAGGAAGCAATCAATTCTAAATTCAAGATTTGGCTTGCTGATTATACGCTCCTCCGTGACTTCTTCAGGCTAATAGTGACTGCTGCTGGTGTATGGTCAGCTGGAAGGACAGGTTTCCCTAATAATCTTTTCAGAGTGTGTTGTCTGGAAAATGTTAGAATATCCTGAAAACCCCATTATTGTAGATATTCAGCAATCACTAAGAACGTTTGACAGTCTTAAAGCATAGTTCTCTGGTAAACATGCTTGTTCTTGCTAAATATTCCACCCTCGGTGTCTAGATGAGTGAAATAATACTAACTAATTTGACATGTATTAGTAGCAGTTACTACTTTATATGCAGGCAGCAGTATCTCTGAAGGCATATAAGTTAGTGCAAGTTCTTAGGTGCTTTGTTTTTTTCTGTCATTATATGATCTCAGAAACAGCTAGTGAAGAAGAGTCTCCAGTGCCTTCTTGCTCTCATCTGAACAGTGAAAGCTCTATCCCAGAAGATCTTGGCAGTCCAGCTGCTGAATCTGTCCCATCAGAGACTATGGGCCATGGACAGCCAGAAAGCCCAGATCAGAGTACAACCAATGAAGAAATGGTTTATTCTGAAGAGTTAAAGTCCTCTACCTCACCTGGCAAACTTGTGAGTGAGCCTTTTATGCTTTATATATTCTTACACTGTAAAAGGCTATCAGAGAAGTAGTAAGTATAGCCATCCCAGTTGTCAAAGCAGACATTAAACAATCCTGTGTTTGCAATACCATTTTAAATTACTGTCAGTAAACACTGTGATCAGATATGTTCTTTGCAGCCTTGACAAAAAATTGCTTCAGCACAGAGTTTAGGTATTTTTAAACTTGTGGGTAGTCTTGCAAAATGTTTTGCGTATGTCACATAGGTATGCGGTATTAAGTGGTGGAACATTGACCCAGTTTTCCAGTGTGAATTAGCTGTAGGCTAGCTTGTTACCATTGTATAAATTCTTTGAGGCCACAGAAACTATGCTCTGTTTTCCGCTTTGCTTGCAAGTAATGTATCCCAAAGTATAGCTACAGGATGAAGAAGCAGTGCTGTAATATCATGTACAATCCTTTGGGTTTCAGATTATGTCTTCTTGCTACTCATTCTGCCTTATTTTTCTATTCCAACTGTTATTTCTACTTGGTTGATAATTTTGATAAGTTTCATCCTGATAAATTTGCCCTGTGCTCAGTGAGACAGAAAATGCAATGTCTGTGGGGTAAAAGAAATGCTCATCTAGACTTATTACAAACACTTTCTTGGAAAAAGTTTGCTGAGACGATAGTGAGGTGAAATGTCTGATATGTGCTAGAGGTTATGTTCAAGGTGTGTGAAAATTTTGTGGTATAATGTTGCAGCAGTAAGAGCATTTTGAAAGAATATTTGCTCTTAGAATTTTTTGCCTCGCTACAGAGAAATAGTGCTCTGGTGTTTCTTTGATCTAGAATGGCATCTTGTACCCCTTATGTGAAATGGTTGTTTTGGTTTCACCGGTATATTTACTAGGAGTTCCTATTGCTGTGATTGTTTCAAATAAGATTACATAAACTGTATTGAACACCTGTGAGTCATAACCATGTCAGTTCACTTATGTAGTAATAGAGTAGTCTAAGCAGGTTTACTGAAATCTAAGCTCAAAGTAAGCCATCAGTTATTGCTGCTCCTGGTATTTTTGTTTTATTGTCTAGCAAACTAAGATTGCACTCTTCTTAAGATAGCTGGATAGGTACTAGTGCTTATGAGATGTTCTCTAGTCATGCTGTTCTTTCCTTGTAACTACCTCCTGATGACAATGATCTACTTTCAAACTGAGCTTTACAAGCAATTATTTGTCCTTTTCTTCTCCCGTAGTCTCCTCCCAAAAGCAGCATATCTGTATCGAAGCAAGATTCCAACAAAGGCAACCATAGAACTGGAGGGCAGCTACGTTCACCTGTGAAGTCTCACCAGATATCTCACAACTGGTCTGATGAATCTTTATCTATGACACAGTCAGGTAAGTGTAATATGTGCTTGTGTTTAAATTGCTTTTTCAAAGCTCTTGCTTTTAACAAGTGAACTTGAAATGCAGACATAGACATGGGGAGGCAGACAGAAGTTCCTGGAAATTGCCAAGATTTGGGGGTTTGTGGGAGTATTTTCCCATGATGTAGTTTGATCACTTTAGCTTAAGAAGGTCTTAATGTAAGACTGCCTATGTATTATCTCTTCTAGAAAGCAATGCAGGTTCCTGCAAACAGCTATGAAGATGAGAGTCAATAGTTAAGGTGGTCCTAGTATTTAAAACCTAGTATTTAAAAATACCAAGGGTAGCTGTGCTTTTAACAGGTGACACTGCTCCACCCCTCGTGTTATAAGAAAGCAGAATATGGTTCAGCAGCATACAAACATGATCATCCTCCTTCTGAACACAACCTGGCTCCAGAAGCAGTATAGCTCTGTTATCATGGCAGTACGAGTGAGCCCACTGGACCTGCACTGGCATGTGCAGGTTGAATGGATACTTCAGGATGTATGTTTTTATTTTTGGAGGAGAGTTTGAACTGTGTGCTGTAAAATAGGGCGTTAAGATTGTATTTTGAGCTATAAAACGTAAGATCTACTGTATGGACTCTTTATCACAGGTGTTTTATCCAGTATCCAAGCTAGCTACCAGTAAATGCTAAAGGAGAGAGTATTAGAAGTGAACTGGTGCAGAGAGCGGTCCTTTCCCTGGTGTGCTCTCACAGTCTGTTGGTCATGTGGATTGCAGGACTTCCTGAGCCACCATTCAGTGGGTCACTCTCATCAGCTCTTTTAAGCTGTGAAGTCTGTTTTGAACCTTTCTGTGCTTTTAGTCTCTAAAACATCATGTATTCCGCAGTGTTGTTGATATAACATCATAAAATACTTATTAGCAAATGGGATAGCATTTTTCTGCCTGTTTTTTTAATTCCCTAAATGATTGGTAAGTCTTTAGTGGAAAAAGAATTAGGTGATTCTGTTGTATGTATGGGCTGTTGTTTGTGATAGATGGATGACTTACTGGCATGCATATATATCCAGTCTTTGTGGTGCTTGATGTAGCAAGCTTAACAATATTTTACGTTGAGTTTTTTTGGTTAATGTGTATGTAAGTACAACAAAAACACGGTAATTTTGAGGCAGCTGTTCTCCTTCTGGGAAGAGAAATTAATACAAAACACCTAGGTATTAGCATGAGTAATTTGTATTGGGATTCTCTCTGGAGAGCTGCTTGCAACACAGTGAAACATTCAGCAACTTGATAAAGTTATTTTCAAGTTCTGACTGAGCAACCACATAAGGGAGCCATTATGAAAAGCAGAGCAGGCAACAGTGATCATGAAAATAAGCTTTTGTAAAATAAGGTATTTGCAACCTTTGATTTCAAATGCTGAAGAAAGGTATAAGAGGTGGGAAGCCAATCAGGGTGGTGCTGGTTACAATGAAATGATGTATTGTGTAGAGAGACAAATCTTCCAAGCTGCTGAGTAGTAATGAAGTCATTGCTATGTCAGTCCCATGCATGTGTAGGCAAGATCATCAAAGATGAAAGCATATGCAGATCTTTCCCTTATGAGTTGATCAAGAAAAGCTATAATTACATAGTGGTCACTTACTGTTTGGGAGGAGTTGTTAATTACAGTGGCATCATAAAGTACTCCCAATCAGCAAGTGAGATTCCATTCTTTTTGTGCTGGGTTGTTTGGTTTTGTTGTTTGTTTTTTTTTAAATTCTCTGAATGGTTAACAACAGTTGTTAATGGAAAAAGAATACAGTAGTTTGACTATTTACTGACCATTGTTGATGATGAAATCATTACGGTGGTTTGCTGTCTTGAGAAATTAGATTGATTAGCAAAGTGTCCAGCTGTTCTGCTAGCTGACCAAATAATACTGCGTGACTTACTTTCTAGGATGTTCAGTAAAGTGATTGGTGTTTATAAGCATCCAAGCTTTTTGGTACAGGAAAACATAATAGCTAATACTGAGCATTAGAAAAGCAAACCAGCCAAGATCCTTCTGTTAGGAGCTGCAGCCGCTGTAATAGAAGAGGAAGGGGGACATCAGCCACAGGGAGGCTCCAGTAAGACTATGTCAGATAAATATTTTGAAGAGTTTTTGATACTTAATTGTGGTAAACCAATCTGGGACAAGGATCTTGTTTTGAACTATGTTGGTATACATTTAAAACAAGAAACAAGTGGACATAATCAGGTGGGTGGACAAGAATAAGTAATGAGACACTGAGACAGTCTCTCTATAAAATCGGAGAAGTCTGAGAGATTAAGAGGTTGTTAGAGCAGAAATAATGAAAGTGGCAGAGTTATTGGTAGGATGGGGTTATCATGCAGAGAATGTATTTAAGTATCTGGGGACAGTGTCCCAACAGAAAAGAGGCAGAACATCATCAAAAGGACTGGAAGACCAGGTTGCAGGGATTTCAGAGGATGGAGAGGAATGGAAGAGATCTTATTAAAATTACTCAGGATAATAATTACGAAAAAAATTGTTCAGGTAGAAAATAGCTACAGTCAGTAATGGCATCGTAGGAGAATCTGTAAAATTGAACTTGGAGCAAAGATATGCCAAGTAGCTTTGTATAAACTATTATTGAGTAGTCCACCACATCTAAGCTCAACACTACCCTCGTTCACCCCAAATAAATGGTCATCCTGAGGCCTGACAACAGTGAAAATCTCTGCATTGTTCAAATTGACTTTTCTTCCAACTGTTGACCAGTCAGCTCTGCTCTCCATTTCATAGATGTGTTTAGTCTAGGTGGCAGGAAAACTAAATGGACCAGAAAACTAAACTCTTAGTCCACTGTTCCAAGTGAAATTCTCATCAGTGAAGCATATCCTGTAGCTTGAAACTATATTGTGATTGTAAACAAATACTTCAGATATATTTTTGGTATGCATCTTTGAGTTGTTATATTTTTAAATGTCAGAAAAAAATATTTGCAACAGTTGACATAAGCAGTTAATGAGATAGCAGCATAAACATGGGTGGTTGATGTGAACAAGTTTGGTAACAAGTTACTGTATGTAGCAGAGCCTTTCCCTTCTAAATTAAGTAAGATGCAACACCTTTTCATATTTTATATTGTAGTGTTGTGACTGAGATCCCACTTTAAGAGTCTTCTGTTAAGATTAACATGTTGACATTAAATTATTTGATATTTTCATGGACCATGTTTTGTATTTACTAAATGACTGTTTATCGCTTTGCATAGAACTGTTTTGTGAGATGCAAGCTTACGACTAAAACTAAACCTTTTCAGAAACCACATCTGATCAAAGTGACATTGAAGGACGGATCAGGGCCCTGAAGGATGAACTACGGAAAAGGAAATCTGTGGTTTACCACCTTAAAAAGGAACAGAAAAAGAGACAAAAGGAGAGACTGAAGGCCCAGGAAGCCAGTTTGATCAAGCAGCTGGAGGTCAGGAACAGCAGGAAGAAGGGCAAAGTAAAAGATTGTTAGCCTTGGCTAAATCATTATAGTATGGATGTTGCTGGCAGAATATTGTATCAACATCTGTGAAAGACACATTATTGTGATAGAAGTGTGACTGTGTTCTGGCTATTTAACTGTTTTCAATAATGAACCAGAGCATTGAGGCAAAAACGCAATTTGCTTTTTAAATGTATATCTTTAATGGGTTGCTAGCAGCTTTCAGGGGGCTTATGTATGTTTGTATACATTAGTATCCTAGCTTGGATTAGAGTGATGCTCATCTAATTTGTTTTTGAAAGTAAAGTATTAAAATGTCTATGATTCACAACTGTAGAGCTTTAGGAAATTAAATAGATTGCTTTACAGAGAAACCAAATGTATCTTTTATTAATTTAATAGGGTTTGATTGCTGAATTGTAGTTATGGTTTAGTAGACTAACAGCCATAACTATTTTCCATGTGCAGTCATATGATGAGTTTATCAAGAAGACTGAAGCAGAGCTGAGCCAAGACCTGGAGGCCTCACCAACAGCCAAACCTCAGATTAAAACTCCACCCTCAGCTGCTGCTGAAAAACCTAAGATCAAGGCACCACCACTTCATAGGTAACTGGGATTTCTTCTTTCTGAGAATATTCTGAAACTGTGGTGAATACTGTCTCAGCAGAAACAATGAATGCAAGGAAAGCTGGTAACTGCTCTTCAGAGCACTGGACAGTGGCAGTATCCTGTTGACCTATTTGCTGGTCTCATCAGACCCAAAAAAGATAAGATGGACTGTCCTGTAATCATATGCATCTCACTTTTGTCCTGCCCAGTCTTTCAGATCCTATTTTGAAGTTCTTTCTGAACAATAATTTTCAGTTGTGCAAGAATCATAGAATTGTGCCAAATGGCTGTATGGATTACAGACCTGAAGGAATTTTTTCCCCATTTTGGTCACTCATTATGCCTGCTGCACTGTGAGGCAAACCATTCATCTTTGCAACTTAAATCTCATTTATATCTTAGGTTTTAAAAGGTAGAGAGAGAATTCAACTGAATTCTGCACTTTCTGCTGTATTTTTAAGAGTTTAATTTTCTCCAGCAGATGGTGCAATTTTAGAGCATTCAAGTAAAAAAAATTTCTCATTTTTTGGGGCTACAAAAAAAGCTAAAGTTTCATTAGTCTTTTAAAAAATTACTTTCCAGGACTCGCCAAACTTTCCTCTCTGTCCTTATTCCTATTTTCTAAGGTCACAGTATGTTGACAAAGCAAACTGTTATCATTGGTGTAGTATCATAATTATAGATGCTTGTATTTCCATTTTTATCTATTAAAAAACCCCAAAACAATACACTCTGGTGTAACCATGATTCGTGCAATCTCATTTTTCAAATTTAGGCCTGAGACAGCTAAAAACTGGAAATCACTGGCTGAATCAGAGCGATCCAGAGCATCTTTGGAATCCATTTCAGAGCATGCAGGTATGTAACTGGAAGAATCTGTACTACAGATTAAGATCTTGAAGACTGACCATTTTAAACTTCTTTAATCTTTTCCTTCTTGATTCACTAAGAAGTTTTAATAGAGCATGTAGACTTCATAAAACCATAACGATCAAGCTGTATTTTTTACTATTTTTATTTAGTAGAATTCTGCTTTTGCTGTTTCCTGTGTATTCAGTATTTAGTTTCATTCTTGCTGAGGTTTGTGTGAAACCATAATTACATGACAACTTTTTTCCTTTCTTTTTTTTTTGTATTCCTTTATCACTTAGGAAAGTAAGGAAACAAAAAATAGAGAAGAATTTAGGAATATGGGGTTTTTTTAGATACTTTCCAATGTTTTCTGTTGATCGTTACCTAACCATTATCTGCAGATCTAATCTCAGTTGTATTTGCATCTTGCAAACAAATAACTGAGCCCTTACCTTGAGCTCAGTGTTGTATAGCATTATGAAATACTGGTACAAGGAACAGAATTGGAAACAAAGTGTTAGAACATGCAACTGAAAGCATGTTGCTCATGTTCACAGAACAGCTAGAAAAATATGATTCCAAGGCACCGGTTTGTATCTTCTTTTAGCATAGAAACCTTGTTGTTAATTTTGTTGCCTATAGTTGCAGTTTTTGATAAAACAATGCAGGCTATATGATCTGCTGTAATTCACTTTTTATTTTCCTTCAAGATGCTGTGTCATCAAGAACTGAGAGATCTGTGTCTATGCACACCAAGAAGGTGGCTGTGACTGATGTTGATGCAGAAGAACCTTTTGGAACATCTTCCTCTGTTTTAATGTCACCAAGGAGTTACAGAGCAGTATCTGGTGACTCCTTAGATAATGTACCCTCAGACGTGGAAGATGTTAGCAGGATATGCCATGGGTCGATGAACAATGTGGGAAAAACATCCAATGATGAGGCTGCCTTCAGTCATAAATCTGAGATACAGGAAGACTTGGAATACATAAAGTCTGAGGAATACGATATTGAAGGTTCTCATATTAAGCTTTTGGAGAGTTCTGATGTCTTGCTGACATTAGATAAAGAACAGGAGACCTCATTGGACATCCTTCCAAAGAAAGTCCTCTGTTCTGAAAATGAACACTCTCAGAAGGGACTCTTTGGTTTGGCTGTGGAAATTCTTCATGGTACAGAAGAAATCTTAGAACAGAGACTGGCAGATAAAGATGCTGTAACTGGCCCAAGTGTGGAAGAGTCTTCTCTCAGACTGAGCAAATCAGCAGAGGAAAAAGGTTATCTGCTTCCAGAACAACTCTTTAGTCAAAAGGAGCCATCATACCTTGAAGACTTTGAAGGATCCTCTTCCAGAACACAAGCATCAGTTGAAGAAACACTTCCTAGGGAACATTACAATGATGACTTGGAAGCATCTCTTCTCTCTCCTAATGGTAATGCTCAGTCACTGACAGAGCGGTCACAGCACACACAGACTAGCAGAAGCAGATCCACCAGCCTTGGCAGTGATGGCGAAATCAGTGAATACCTTAGTGACAGGTCTCTCTCTCTCTCTGGCAGCATGCGTTCAGAGAGGTTATTAGAACTTAAGTCCCCAACAGAACTTATAAAAAATACTGAACGCACAGATGTGGAGCAAGAACAGGCCCCTACTGAATCACCGCTGTGGGCCTCTCTTTCGATCACAGAAGAAACAGATAGTTTGCCAAATTTCAACATTGGTGATAGAGTACTTGTGAGTGAAGTCCAGCCTGGAACATTGCGATTCAAAGGCCTGACTAAGTTTGCCAAAGGGTTTTGGGCTGGTGTGGAGTTGGATAAGCCTGAAGGGAACAATAATGGAACTTATGATGGTATTAAATACTTTGATTGCAAAGAAAAGCATGGTATTTTTGCTCCTCCTCAAAAAATCTCTCACATTACAGAAAGTATTGATAGCCATTTAGACATGAATAAGGATGAAGACTCATTCTTTGATGATAGGCTGGAGAAGCAACACAAAGCTGAGCAGAAAGACAGACAAAGTTCCAAACCTGGCAAAGAAGATGAAAGCCAGAGCAGAGATGTAAGAGAGAACTATTCCCAAGATAAAGCTCCTGTGGACACAGCTGTTTCAGAAGCCTCAGCTGAGGAAAGGGTTGATGAGGAATCATCTCCTAAAGCAAACAGCATAAAGGAGATTTCTGTAGCTACTGAATCACTTGCCCTAGAACAGTCAGTGGTGGATTATCTGAAGCATGCTGTAAAAGAGGAGGCCAGCCTTGCTCCTTTCATTTCTAGTGTTGTGGATGAGATTTCTACTGTTCAGTCAGATGACATCTCAGATTTCCTTTCTGAAAAACTGGAGAGACAGAAGACACTGGGGGAAGAATGTGCTGAAAAGTTAGATGATCTCTCTCCTGGAGTTGTAGAGAAGCCTGCAACTCCACTTCTGGATTTGCTGACAAAAGAAAAGAACCAGTTAGAAGCCCAGCTTAGACTACCACTTAGAGAGGAAGAAAAGTCAAAAGACCAGCTGGAAAAGGTCAGTTTGCTGACAGACAGTCTACTTAAAGATTTTGTGAAAGACACAGTCAATCAGTTACAGCAAATAAAGAAGGTCAGGAACGAGAAAATCCAGCTCAGCAACCAGGAGCTCTGTGATGTGAAGGAGGAATGCAGTACCGCATCCCAGCAGGTAGAAAAGCAGATTCCTGATGGACTGAACAACTTTTTTCTAAGTTCTGATTTGGAAGATGAAAGAGAAGAACTTTCTTCTCCAGACATGTGTCCCAGACCAGTGAGTAGCAGGCATCTTGCACTGATTTTAAGAGTTGATTGCTCCTTTGACTGATGATGACTGAGGAATGCAGTGTGGCACCAGTTTTTCTCCCAAGTTCTGTTTGGTGATGTGGAGATTGCCTCTATGTGTGTGTGTTCTTGTGTATACCACTTCTCGGCTCATTTTGGTAGCCCTACAGGCTGAAAGACACATTTTGGCACATGAAAGTGAAAAATACTTATTTTAGTTAGGTTGCATCCTGCTTACATGTTCAATTTGTATTTAAACATTACCCCTAGTTTTTATTCTAAAAATAGTGAAATACAATAGACTGTAAACTTACCTCTGTCTATTCTTGATATGAAATAATCATATTCAAACATAATTAGTTGCTGTGGAAGGTCATTAAGATGTCAGACTGTTCTATCCACTGAACTAGGATATCATGAGTAGTGGAAGTTCAAGCTTCCTCAGAACAGCCATTAGTGATACAGATACAGGATTTGGCCTTTGCTGAAGATCCTGGTAAACCTGTCTGCTTTGCCATTGATCTCAATATATTATCATCACAGAAAGCTTCAGCCCATTTCACCAGTGTGGGCACTGTTCAGTCACTAAAACAGCCATCACCTGCTAAAAGCTTTTAGACTGTTGATTTAGATCTGAGACTGCTGGTAAGTGAAGTGAAAAGTTGTGTGTGATATTATCAGCTTTTTAAACTACTCAGCCTTTCATAAGTTGAACATTAGGACAGACAGTGAGCAGGATGTACAGTTTTTTAAGCTCTGTAGGAACCCTCTGAAAGTATTCATCATGAGTGGTAGAAACCCCAGGTATTTGAATCAAAGCATTTCTAATTTTTCTGTGGGCTATTTATTATTTTTCTGAGTATTTGTGCATATAGTGCTAATTACATCAGTAGAGCATTTAAAAATGTAAGATGAGTTAGACAACAGTGTGACACCACTTTTATATTTACTGTGTGGCTATTAATTCACAGGAGAGTCCAGTGTTTGGTGCCAGTGGTCAAGAAGAGCTTGCCAAGAGACTGGCAGAGCTCGAGCTCAATCGGGAGTTCCTGAGTGTGCTGGGAGATGATCAAGACTGGTTTGATGAGGACTATGGTCTGAGTTCCCGTAAGGTTCAACAGAAGCAAGCTGAGGAACCAGCAGTGCTGCCCAAGGTAGAACCACAGAAAGTGCCAACAAAGCCATGTGAGGAGCCTTTGGCGGTCCCTCATACTGCGGTGGAGGTGGAAGGTATGGTGCACGCAGCAGCTGAGGAACTCTGGAAACTGAAAGAGTTGGGTCATGATCTTCAAAGTTTCAGCCTTCATACAGATCTTAGTAGTACCCTTAAAGAGCAGGATACAGACACGATCACCAAGCAGGTTTATAAAAAGGTACAGTTTTCAGGCATTTTGGTCTTGCCCTTTGAATATTCACCATGAACAACAGAAGCCTTAACTTTTACTTCTTTCTTTGTTAAGGTGGTATTTGATTTAACAAGAGAGATCTTTGGGGAAATCTTTGCTGAGGATCCTAATTTAAATCAGCCTATTTGGATGAAACCATGTAGGATTGCATCTGCTTACTTTCGCCGAGTAAAAGATCCAAATGATCTGGATGAAATCAAGGTAGGGAGAACTTTGTCATGCTGGGGAAGTGAGATGAAAAATATTGTACTGGCATTTGTCTAAGCATTAAAAAGATCATAACAGGTGTATCCAGCAAGAGATGAGAAGAGAAATGAGATTACAAACCTGAAAAGGATTTTTTCAAAATGGTCCTTTTTTACTCAACAGATTTGCCTCCCTGTCCTTTTGGCTGGTACTGGTTGCTTTTAAACCTTAGTCCTCTGTGCAGAACTGCCAGGATGACCTTGATCTTATAAATTGGTATGCTGACAGACTGCTGCTTTAGCGGATTTCAGTGGAACTCTGTATGGGTATATTGGCATGGATCCGATAGTAGGGTTGGGCCAAATGGGATGAGCTGGATTTTTTTATTCAGACACACCTGTGCCAACCTCGCTGAGGACAGCAGGAGTTGCCCAGAGGGACCCAAGATTTGACTGGTGAGGGCATTGTTGTATTTGGCAAGCCAGGCGCGGTCTTCTGTTACTGGTGGTGGTGCTCAAGAAAGGACAAAAGCTAGAACCTGACTGGACCCAGGTTAAACTTGCAGGGTTGGACATTTGGAAAAAAACTGTCTCCCTGAAAGCACTCGACAAAGAACTTTCTATACAGTTCATCAGGACACAAATGAAGATGACTTCCAACTGTACTGGTTTTTCTGAAACTAGGGGGAGGGCTGACTATTTTGATTAACCTGCTGAAGTTACAGCATGTTAACTGTCTAGAAAAGACAGAAATAGTAGTTAGGCCACTCTGCTGAGAAGACTTTTAAAGGCATGTGGCAGGGGCACAGGACAAGGACACTGAACTCCCACCCTGCTTTTCTTTAATATTCTCCCATAAAATGAATTGTCATAATCTCCTATTTGCTGTACTGTTTAACTGAAAGTTTCTGTTCTCAAGATTGTTACAGCAGTGGGTGTCTTTTTTTTTTTTTTTCCCCACTCCTGGGTTTAATAATTGTTCTGCCTGTGTAATGCTGCCTCAGACTTTCACTGTAACTTTCATGCAGACACTGTATGTCTCTTAGCTAAACAGTAGGTTATTACACGTTCTATAATGTGACTTTTTAGGGTAGGTACTTTGTGCATACATTTCACGTCTTAGTGCAAATATGATAAATCTCACCTTTACTGTTCTGTAGAGCTTCATTGCAGCTGAAGTACTGAAGTTGTTCAGCCTGAGGAAGGAGCCTAATCACAAAACAGACTGGCAGAAGATGATGAAATTTGGGCGGAAGAAACGAGACCGAGTGGATCATATACTGGTCAGTGGATGAAAATAAGCAATCATAATCATGTCAGATACTGTCCACTAGACTCAAGTGTGACATATGATCATATTTTTCAGTGTTTGATCATGCTGTTTAAAGAATACAAAGTGTCCATGAGGTCTTGATAGAAGGTGTTTAATTTTAGAGAGCACCTTATTGACAAAAACAGAAGTCCAGTGCCAGTGAAGTAAGGTGACTTGAGTGAATTCTTTGATCATGCCTACTGATTTGATTGGAATATAAATTTGGCCACTCCCAAAAGTTTAAAGCATGAATTTACAGAAGGAAACACTGAAATATTTGAATGAAAAGAGAATAAACTTTTTCTTTGGGAAGGGAATATCTTTTTCTTCTTAATTTACTTCAAAATATTTCGAAGTAATATTGTTTGATTGGAGACAGCAATACTGAGAACTTAATAGGCCACATTGCTAACCAGATTCAACTGAAAGGTTGCAAAAGTCATTTCCTTAGAACAGCAGACTTCAAAGAGACAGTATGGGACATGAGAGTACCTAGTACAAGGTAACCAGTCTGACAGATGGTACCCACAGTGAAGCGTTTCCTCTAGTACTTGACATGAACCAGTAAATGCAGCTGCCACTGGGGCAGAGACAGTTCAGTGTTGAAACTGCATCAGAGCATGTCTGGCTGTGTACTAGTTTTTGAAAGTTACTTGTTGGCTTGTATTGCAGGATGATTAACATCTTTATTGGCTATAATGATAGTGAAGGTTCTGCTTGGGAATATGAGTTGTCATTAACACCATGCTTCACTTAATTATACCTGAAATTGATTCCACACACGCACACATATAAGTAACTTCAAGTCATGGGTCGTGTGGTCTTTTAATTGCCCATCAGTGGAAGGTTTCCAACACAGGCTTTTCTCCCCAGGGTTTAATTGTATGTAAATAGAGTATCTATGTATAGGACCTGCATATCCTAGTACACTTGATTCTGGCTTATGGAGGCTATTAAAGCATGCACAAAGAAGTCTTATGTTTAGATTCCTGAGAGAACTAATAGTACAGCTATTATGCTTTTGTACCAATTTCTTAATTTCTTTGAACCATACCTGGAAAGAAGGATTCCTGACTGGAAAAAAAATTTCTAGTTGAAGGCATCCAAAGTGCTTTAGGTGGAATAAGTTTGAAGTTCAGACAACTGGGTCTGCAATTTACATGCAGACCCAGACATTAAAGATTAATGGCACTCTGACAAGTTTGGCTTAATAAATAATGTGTTTAATTTTGTTCTCACAAGAATGTGGTAATAAAATTTTAGCTGAAGTCTGGGAATAACTCTGTGAAGGTTGCAGCATGCCATGCTTTAGAAATAAGGCAGTCTCAGTGGCATTTCTAACAAATTTGTACTGTAATGTGAGACGCTATCAGAGACACTTCTAACTGAAAACCTCAGGCAATAGTGCTCATTTTCTCTTACCTTGTTTTATTAAAATATCTATAAAACACAAGGTATCTGGATAGCTTTCTCTGTCTCCTTGTCAGCCTCCAACTTGTGTTAAGGTCATGAGTTCTGTGATAACAGAAATCCAAGGTCCTAAGTGGATATACAGGTCTGTGCAATATCTGCTGCCTATCCACTAGTAACTCATGGTGTAGCTGTGAACTGAGAGGTCAGTTTTGAAGTTTTCCAAATTTTTTTAAAGTATATTCAAGTAGTACAACACAGCAATTTCCTGAAAGAGAAATCAAGACTTTTTTGGTAGGTTTAGGTGCTGTAGAAGCTTCTTTAGAAATCACAATTGAAAATGCTTTCTTCAAGTTTTTGTGAAGATTTAGGCAATCTATGCCTCTTGCAATGTGCAGGGGATGCCATGTGAGTACATATATAAGCTGATTGATTCTCCACATTCTTTTCCTGCTTATAAAGACAAAGACTGTGAAAACATGATCTTTTTAAAGCAGGGGTAAACGTTCTTAGGCTTCTGTTATTTGCATTTAAACATTGAGCACAGGTCCTTCCCAGTTTCTTCATTTCCCCTTCAAGTAAGCCTAACCTTCAAATAAGTTTTCTATTGAGACAACTATGCATTTTTAGTGACTTTGATGAGAAGATTTAACACATCTGACCCAGGAGCTAGGTATGACTAGGGTAGGGGTTTTGATAAAGAGGAAGTGGAGTCTGTTGTATACCTTCTTCAGCATATTGGTAATGACTGTCAAATAGTGACATCGTCTGCTTGGACAGTTGAGTGGCTCTAAAATGAGGAGCCATGGCTGTTTGCTGAATTTCCTTTTGTTTCTTCTGAAGGCATAGACCAAGTGCCAGGCTATTCTGCCCAGCTTAATCTCTCCCTGATTATCCCTGGATGTGTCTTTCTGTGTTTATCATACTAAACCAAATTCCCAGTGGTTCTTGTCTCCACCAAAGGTTCAGCCTTGTGGGGAAAGGGCACAGCAATAGAAGCACTCTGCGCTGTGCTGGTGCTCTCTGTGATGCTGGGTCCTGTGGGTGACTGCAGTCAGCCATCACACCCAGTAGAAATTAAGGGGAGAACAAGATGGATTAGGCCTTCACCTCCCTGCTCTGCCTTGATCTTTGCTACTTCCCCCAGTCGCTGCATCTGTAGTTGCATTTTCACTCTCATCTGCTCTTTTCCAAGATTGACACCAACATAGTTAGCCATGTGTTTCTGCCAGTGACAAAAACTCCACCTTGCTCTGCTTTTTTGCAGCACTGTTAACTTTGATCAGGCATCTCTGTCCTCAGAAGGAATTTGTAATGGGATTTCTTATGAGTTCTCTGGTCTGCTGGATAGTTGCTCCAGTTGTTAAGTCACAGCAAATCTTGGCTTTCAGTAAACAAGTACAAGAGGTTCACATTTATGAAAAGCTACTTTGTTTAAAATCACACTAAAGGAATATTTAGGTGCTTACTTTCTTCTCATGTCCCTTTGTGCTGCCACCTTTATCATATGTATGCTGTCTGTGCTTTGTGGGAGATTCTCAAATGTACACGTAGGCTGAGGAGCTGCATTTCGGTACATCAGGGCTGCCTGCACATTTCAAAACCTTTTTCTAAACTACAGCAAGAATGCTGATAGCTCTTTATTTAAGTTCAGGTGCTAAGAATAGATTGTGCTAAGAATAGGGTGTTTCCACTCCTTTTTTTCCACTTGGGTCTTCAGCCAAAACTCTCTGCTTTGCTGATGTGTTTGCATGAGGCCAGAATGAACTTTCTAAGCCATTGCTTTCCTGCTACTCCCCCTTCCATTTTATCTGGAGCTTGAGAAGGCAAAGCTCACCTGATACTGCCAAACCTATGTGTTTAGTTTTCACACCTGAGAAGCCTGCCAACAGAGTGCTGAAAAGTACTTGATCTTCTGATCAAGAGCTGTGAGAATACACCTGCCTGCCTTCCTCCTACTGGCATTCTTCCAAAGCACTAGTTTGTATTTGGATTTTAATTCTTTTCAGTCTCCCAAATGATCTAGTGACTCCTTAAGTGTAGTTTATTTTGCAGATATTCATGGTTTTGAATGGGAACCTCCAGAAATCAAAACTTACTAACTTACTCTCTAAAGTTTCCTTCAAATTATATTATTTTAAGTGTTGGTTTTGGGTACTGTGACATTTATTAGATGGCCAGCAGGATCACGCTACCTTGTTACCTCCTGATTTTTCTCTTGTGTGCATGCCGCCTCCTTCCTTTCTGGTTTTTTTTTTTAAAAAAAAAGGCATGCATACAAAAAAAAAGTGCACAGAAAAAAACACACTATGCAGCCTTCTGCATAGTGTCACTATTTATCCTTTTGTGTAGGATGGAATTCAGTTTCATTAAAACTGTTCTCCTGACATTGCCCAAATGGAGTTTCTTTCTGGTATAGAGAACTTACTTTCTGGTATAGAGAACTTACTTTCTGGTATATGTGAAGTTTTACTTTTGTCATGAAATGTGCAGGAACTTAAATGCTGTGCATGTACTGAAGACAATGCAAAGCCCATTTCCATGAAAGACATGATAGTCACCAAATATAAGCAAACGATCTTCATTGCTTAGAAGCAGTTTGTGGTAATACAACAAATGGATCAAACCTTTCCCAGGCAAAGGAGTCACAACTGTCTTGGCTCAGATGTCTGCAGCTATGGCTGCAAAGCAGCATGGCAGTTTCCACATGTGTTCTGAATACACTTAAATGAGGCTTGCCTGGAGCTGTGAATTGCATATTCTCTTAGTTTTCCAAAAGTATGCTTGAGGAAGTCTTCCTAATGCCAAAGGAAATTGTGCACTGTGCCTCTGAGAAAGAGGGGAATGATAGAGGCAAGAGCAAATCAATCACTGATACTGGTTTTCTTTCTTCATCTTTCCACTTCTCTTTAACATCCAGCCTTTCTCTGCCTGGATCAAGTTACCCTCTCCTTTCCCCTTTACTGGCATTTCTTTATCCTTTGTGTATCTTTTTTATCCTGAAGCACAGTAAAGGAACTGTGCCATCACATTCTTGCAGGTCAGACAGAATAAACAGCAGCTTAGTTTGGATCTGGATATTGGGGTTTGTTCAAGGGCCAGGGAGATCAGTGCTTTTAACCTGCTTGATTATCTTACACACTTGCTTCCCCCCACCCTCGGTGTTACATTCACCAGGTATTGCCTTCGCTTCCCAGCAGGGAGGTTGCTGCTGGCCTGAGAGGGTCAGGCAGTAAATCGCATCATTTAGTATTGTGCAGCTGCTCCTGGTTGCCAGTCTTGGACATCATCAGTCAGGGTCCCTGGGTGTCCCCCAGCATTTGTCTCCACCCACCTCCTTCATCTCCAGTATCTTCCACCATTTCCAGGATCTTTCTTCCAGCCAAGATCTTCACCTTCTCCCCTGGACCTCCTGTTTTCTCTCCCAGACCACTTCTGCTTTTTGGGAACCCTTCTTTA
The DNA here is from genome assembly GCA_026212715.1 of Elanus axillaris. Taxonomy (NCBI): domain Eukaryota; kingdom Metazoa; phylum Chordata; class Aves; order Accipitriformes; family Accipitridae; genus Elanus; species Elanus axillaris. The sequence continues at coordinate 33,137,358 of JANZLQ010000095.1, forward strand.
TGGCACCACCTCTTCTTTTCATGAACCCTATCTCTTGCTTTTCCTCATCTAAATAGCCTATGATGCAGACACACATGGTCAGCCTTGAAATTGGTGCCTCTATCATATGCCCCTTTATTGATGGGAAGACTTGTGACGTGCTGGTGTTGTTCAGTCCAGGGTTTATCAAAATCTACAACCAGCACATACTGGTTGCAGGCAGCATTCTTCTGCTTGAGAGTTCAGAAGTCTGTTTAAGACATTCACCCCATGCAAATTTACACCCAATTATCTGCCACTTGTTAGCATTCGATTTAATTATTTTTTTACCTTGCTGGGGTAGTGCAGAGATTTGTAAGCATGTAGCATGACTATTCCAAAGCTGTTTGCAGGATATGATCCCTGCCCCTCTCCCTGAGCTCTCTTAAGAGGGAGAAAGGAGCTGTCAGACTGAAACCCCAGTATAACTGAAGCCTTATGCATGGCTACAAATGCTGAAGCAGTGCCAGTTCCCTGCAGTTCCCATAGCAGCCTATTCTTGGGCTTCATACTATGTTTTCGTTATTGAATCATTATGCTATGGCAGCTGTCACCTTCAAAATGGACATGTTTCTGGGTAGTTTAGCTTCAGGCAAAAGAGGGAGAGAGGGTGTTGGGGCTATAGCTCTTGTACCCTCTTTAGATAATGACACTATTACATATTGATATGTGGATTTTCAGTATGTTTTAACCTTGTTTTGGCAGTGTCTAGGTGTCTGGCCCACTTCATGGAATCATAGAATCATTTAGATTGGAAAGACCTTCAAGATCATCAAGTCCAACCATCATCTGTGCCCACTAAACCATGTCCTGGAGTGCCTTGTCTATGCACTTTTTGAATACCTCCAGGGATGGTGACTCAACCACTTCTCTGGGCAGCCTATTCCAATGTCTGACAACCCTCTCAGTAAAGAAATTTTTCCTAATATCCAACCTAAACCTCCCTTGCCATAACTTGAGGCCATTTCCTCTTGTCCTATCAACAGCCACCAGTCAGAAGAGACCAGCACCCACTTCTCTGTGTGGACAGTGTAAATGTATTTTGAGTTCAGAGTGTAGCTTACAGTCAGAGGAGCTTTCTGCTGAAGCTGAGCAAAGAAAGAGCTTTCAGCAGGTTTTCTTTGTCATTTTTAATATGAGTGATGTTTGCATCCACTCTTCCTTTTCTCAAAAGTCTGAGCTTTGTTAGGATGTATCAGTAATACTGAAATGGTCACTTAGACAAATTTTTAGTAAGACTTTATTTGCTGAATGAAATTACATATTTCTGTCTGTTACTAAAACACCTATTTGCCAGTGACTAGTAAAAGAGAATTTTGCTTGTCAACCATTTAGGAATAGAAGGAAATAAATACCTTTGAGTTACTCTTTTAGGTGTAATGGTACAAAATTCCATTTGTAATAATAAAGCATGGAATATTTTGTGCAAATGAGTTGTAATACTATCATACAACATAGGCCAGCATTTTGTCTTCCCGTACAGGAAAAGTTAATTATTTCCTTTATGTTTTCTAATTCTTATTTGAATAAACTGAACTGTAGTAAAGTGTCTTCTTTTTCTTCTTCCCCTGTTCAAGGCCTTTGTGTGATTTCTTAACAGTTTAAGCTGCATGGAATCAGCTTCTTGCAAATACACAATTAGGGACTTTTTTAATGGAGCTTCTTCTGTTGGCCAAGAATATCCCATTAGCTGAGTTCTTTCAAGCAAAAAACTTGTGCAGGAATATGAAATCCTTTAAAATGGATACTACAGCGAAAGGTAGAAAACATTCATACAGTTAAGTAGCCTGGTTCAAACAGATTTGTATTCATTTTGCTATTCCAAGTGCTTCCTGGAATCTCTTACAAAGACAGATATGATGTTGGCAGATGTGCACTGTTTGGGACTCTTTCTGGAACTTTGCAGGGGATATTATCCTAGAGCAACAGAATTGTAATGGTTGCATTGCCTTTTCCTTTCTACCCTCCAAGGTGCAGGAACTTCACGAGGAAGAAGCACAGTGGGTGAACTATGACGAGGATGAACTATGTGTAAAGATGCAGTTGGCAGATGGGATCTTCGAGGCCTTAATCAGAGACACTGTTGATGTACTGAACCAGATAAATGAGAAACAGCGGAGATTGCTGCTTGTCTGACAGTGCTGAAAATAAACCTACAGCTATATAACCACTGAGTCACGGGTCTTTCTGACTCCTGACGTACTCTCCACCCAGCAAGTGCTGCTGCTGGACTTCCACACGTGGGGTTTAAAGGCAGTTCAGATGTGATTAAAGGAACCTGAATTTGCATCCGCTGCCACTAGAGACCTTGCACCGTATTTATTGTTTGGAACAAGCTGATCCCTCACTCAAGGCTGCATTGTGAATCGCTCAAGACTGTTCGTGTGCCAATGCAGTTATGCCACATAACTGTCAGCAGCTGTCTGGGGCTCCGGCTGGGGGCTTTGACATGGTCAGCTTGTTCTCTGAAAGGGTTGGGTTAAGGTGGGATAATATTGGCTGTTTTGCTGCAGTGGCTGTCAGCCATCAGTACTCAACTTGTTTTTAGAAATGTGAGTAACTTGGAGAAGAAATGGTTTGGTCAGGTTTTAGTCATAAATGGAGACTTACCGTACTGAACAGTGTTATAATCTTAACACGTCTTCTCCTGCAGCCCTAACAATGTGCATCAGTTTCTTCTGCTCCAGAGCCCATTTAATTCCCTTCTCTATGAAGTTGGTTTTCATCTTCCTTCTGTGATGTGGTACCAAGTCTGGTGCCAGCCAGTCCAGGGAAATTAGATGATGTTGCTTTCTGTATTCAATTAAAGAATTCTTGCTGCTTTTCCTATGTAGCTTGCTTCAGTCCTGAGGTGGAGCAAGATAAAGGCCGCCTAATGTCAAGCATGAAAGATGAGCCCATGGACAACTTTCCTCCTACCGTGTAGCACTTCTCTTTCTGGAGCACCAGCTGCTCCCAGATAATGGATACTCAGGATTTTCTCAGGCACGAGACATGCAGGAGTGGAAAACATTTCCTCATAAAAATTTGGCCTTCAATCCCTCAGCTTCTTCCCTTACTGTCACCTAATAAATCAGAGAAGCTGTTACTTGAACAATTTAGAGAACAGAGTATATTCACCAAAGAAAGCGGTGTCCAGTGCTTGACTGTCTGCATGTTTTGTGCTTGTGGGTTTTTTATTTATTTTCAGATAATTTATTAAGTGGGTTATAGGAGAGTGTCCTGTGCAGTTGGCTGCACTGTCTTATGTTTTGAGACAGCCTAACTTGAGAAAGCATCTGTTCTGGAAACTTCCAGAGCCCTGTATTCTTCGCACAAAACCTCCCGCTTCTCGAGGCAGATACAGGAGGGGGAAGGTATGAAGAACCAAACCACAGTGACTGGGGTGGGATGCGAAGGCAGGAGTAGGAATGGCGCTTCACCACACCTGGTTCAGAAACAACGGAGAGTTGAGGGGGCTGAGCTGAAAAATGATGTGAAAATTCCCTGTTTTATCTATTTCCTTTCTTTCCCAGAACTTCTAGGCCATGGGCAGCTGTTATGTGGTTGGTTTGGTGCTGGGTTCAACTGCAGTGTCCTTCTGCTGAGTGCTCGTCCCTAACCTGTCCCTCCCATTCTTGCATTTTCTTGGAGGAACACGGACAGTCTGGGGTCAAATGTTGATGCCTTAATAGTGGATGTCCCTGTTTGCTAACCTGGGACAAGACCCAGAGGAGAGTCAGATTCTCCAGACACACTGGAGTGCAGAAGGACACTTTGAAGCCCTCAGAGGTGCCCCAAAGATGCTGCAGCCCACAATAGGTGTGGTGGGGAGATCTGTACCTTTTCATTCATCTGCTTGGTTCTTGGGCTTCCTGCTATATGTACCTCTGCTACTGCTCCATTTTGTTTTCTCTTTTCCACTTTTTTTTTTTTATTTTGAAAGCTATCATTGGGGTATTTGCATTTTGCACAATGACACACAGCTGGTAATTCTTCAGGGACAGCACTGGGAAATGTTGGATTTGTCAGAGGTCCATGCAGATTCTCAGATGTAGTATTGCCAGCACCTCACTTGTGAGTTAATGGTGAGCCATATTCATGGGAGCTTAATGAGCGGAAGAACAAGGAGGAGGTAATGGTGTATAGGAACACCTCCAACAGGCATATGCATGTCTGTCCTGCAGTAGTGGCCCTTCTGGCTGGCTGGAAGCCAAATGGTCTTGGTGGAACATTGTTCAGCATTTTTTCTTAAGTGATTCACTTGTCCATGTAAAATGTCATGATGCTGAACCAGGAAACTCTTGAATGCTTAAGATAGAAGCAAACTAAAGCTGCTACATATAACCAGCGTGGTGTCACTGATTCGGTCACCACCTCAGATTCCGTTTCCTGGGTGTACCTTTTTCATTAGTAAGGATTGCAATTTTTATAGGTAGCAATTACAGAAAAAAGGCAGAAACCCGCAGCGTAGGTTTGTAGCTGGAGTATCAGAGAAACAAAGTTAGTTTCTGTTCTGTAGATACCGTGGCCAGCGCTGAGTAGGTCACCCTGCATCCCCAAGGCTTTTCAGCTGTTCTGAGGGGCTTTTCTGGTCTGTCCACCAGCAGGAAGAAGGTTGTACAGTTGGCCTGCCAGGGTACCAGGGACCATTGGAGATGGTATGCCTGTTGTCTTGCTGGCTTGGATAGTGCTAGTTTGGTACCCTCAACAGAAGCAGTAACTATTTTACAGCTGTTTGGGCAGAAGGAAGCTGTGTCTAAGTAATGGCTTTATTCCTTTGCAAACATCATCATTTATTTTTGGTAGCAATTCTTGCTAGGAGTAACCCTAAAAAGACTTGAACATACATGAATTATCTTCTCAATACCTCAAGTGTGTTGAGTTGCTTTGAGTTGAGTGTATGCTCAAAACCTTGAGTGTGTTGAGTACTTGTGGGCTGATGATTACCGTGATGAAGTAATGGTCTGTCTGGGTAGCAGCTGGTAACGAGGAGATATGGGGAAGCCTGGAGTCTCACAAACAGGTTGAATTCTCTGTTTCTCTCTTCTCCCCAACCTTCTCATTGTAAGAACAAGATGGTATTTCTGGGTCCTGGTTATCTTGGTGCAACCACGTTAGAAGATTCAAGGCTGAGACATTTTTCTGAGACCCTTGAGCTGTTTGGGGCAGTGGCTGTCATCACTGGGGAGATGCGGTTCCCTGTTTGGAAGGATCTTGATGCCAGGTGGGAAAGCCCAGGCTTGAGAGGACAAGCAGTGCGAGTACCTCTCTCACAGCAGGATGCTTCCCGAGCCAAGCTGTGGAATATCAGTACTTCTGCCTTTCAGAAAAGGTTTGTTGCTCACAAGGTGGAATGAGGGATTGAAAAATCCCGTCTTGTTCACTTTCCTTTCTTGAAAAAGTGGCCTTAGCTTTTTGCAATACTTGAATAAGTGTGTACCTGCAGAAGATCTTCAGTAGCACAGTCACAGAGACCTTTTAAGTGACTATTCTGCGAGGAACTGCATGCAGTTCTAACTTTCATAATCCCTTTGCTACACTAAGAACATTAGGAAAATAAAGTACTTTTCAGCAGAGAAACAGTTGAATCTTATAAAGTATTTAGTGCATCTGAAGTGTTTACAAATCAACTAAAATGGAGAAAAGCAAACTATTGAACTTATTTGTAATTTAAATGTTTAATGCAAAATTATATACAGATGAAAGAGGAATACTGTAATTAACCTGCATTTACTAGTTTTTTCCTTGACTTTGCAGAGCCTTTTGATACACACTTGCAAAGCCGCCTTTTGGGAGGCTCCATCTCCCTGTGTACTGTGTTGTGGAGATGCTGAAAAGAAACGCGTTTACTGTGTATGTGTAAATAACCTGGTAACTTGGTTTTTGGGCCAGTTTCAGCTAATGTTCACATCCAGAGCAGCTTTGCACAGTAGACAGACCCAAGGATGTGGAGGGTTGTTTTGGGTTGTGGTTTTTGGGTTTTGAGGGGTTTTTTTGTAATTAGGAACTGTAAAATAACCGGGGTGGTCCCTGTGTACACCAGTGTAAATATCTTTGGTAACTGAAATGTACTTTAAGAGAACAAAATCTGTAAATAAACTGATTTATAAATTAATCTTGTTTCCTGGTTCTTTATAAAATGGAGCTTTATGATTACCCAAATGGTTGCTAATTCTGAAGGTGTCCTGGAGATTCGTCCCTTGTATGTTCCCCTTTCTGTCTGATGCTGTACTTGGGATGCCAATCACAGTCCACAAAATCCCATTAGAGTTGCCTTAATTATAATTATAACGTTATTAGAATTTCCTTATTGTTAAAGCTGAGTGTTGATAGAAGCAAAAAACAGAAAATAGCATTGCATAATCATTGCAGGAGTGTACAGTGTGATCTGTGGGAGAAAAATTATTCCTTGCACATGTTTATTTAAAATAGGTTTTAAAAACTCATGGTTTAAAACATTGGGGTGGGAGCTATTTTTACGCTAAACAACAATCTTGGAATTAATTTCTTCAGAGCTTCAGTCTTTTTTCAGATCCCTCAATTAGGCGCCTAAATTGTTACAGCTATATAGAGCTGCTGTTACCAGCACTGATCACTTCTTCACCAAGGGGGCAAACATTGCTCCCTAGAAACTTTATGTATTGGTGGAACTTTCCTCAATCTTTGCTGTTTCCTTTCCAGAAAAAAAACCAACCAACCCTGCTTTAACACATGAAAAGTCCATGAGCTCTGCAAGAAGGCAGCTGAACGCTTGTGGTGCCAAACCACCCACGTGCAAGCATGTAGCAAATGAGTAGCAGTGTGAAATGTGTAAGACCAAGCGTGTTTATTGAGCCTCCTCAGTGCCTACAGCTGCTGCTGCTTCTGTACCTCTGCTGTGTCTTGGTGCCATTTATTAACAAACAGCCCAGCAGAAAAGGCTTTGCTTTCAGTCTGCTCACCGCTCTTCTCTGCCTGGGAGAGGGCATACACATTAAACAGGGCGGGGGGAACTTTGTGAACAAAACCATTGCAAAGGTGTTGCTCTGTGCCAAGCAGTTATTTGCTCTTTGCTTTTCCTTAGCAGAGGTACCTCATCCTGGACCAGTACTTGCTGCACTTAGACTTTCATTATGGAAGCAGGTTTGCTGCAGTCCCATGGTGCCAGCGTGCAGTAGCAGCAGTCTTGAGCAGAGTGTGCCAGGAATGCCATCCACAGCCCTTGTACAGACGGAGAAGCACTTTGTGGCCCTCTGAGCTCGGGTGATTGAACCGTCCAAAGCACGGCGGTAGGTCGTTTGATGTCCAAAGGGCCGAGACAAAGTGGTGCTGCAGGCTCTGTGCTCTCATTATCAAGCAGCAGGAGAGCATCCGTGTTGCTGCTTTCCTCGCCCAGCAGTGATTTTGCTTCACGAGCCCTGTATTTTCGGACAGTGTTCTACTTGCAGCCCTCAGCATCCATCCCTGGAAGTGGCTTAAGAGTGCACTTCACGTTGGAAAAAAAAATCGATTTGTGCTTCTCTGGCTAAAGAACTGGGTTCCCTTTAAAACGGCTCAAGTGATGGGAACGCTGCCACAGTGCTCTGGTGAGTGACACAGCAAAATGCTGCATTGCTACTGCTGTCCTTGCCCAGGATGCCCAGTAATCAGCTTGATGAAGGCTCTAATTTCCTCATTTGCAAGTCTATGTTGCTTCACTTTGGCACTGACTTTCTACAGTGGTGTTTGTGCAACTCTTCCCAGAACCCTCGGAATGCAGTTGCCTTTGACAGCCATTTCACCTGTGGACCTGGTGAAACTGCTGGGTTGGGCAATGGCAGGCAGCTGCTTTCCTTACAGCACATTGGATTGAGTGGGACTGTTCTGGTGCCACCTGCTCCCAGGTCCCTCCCTGGGGAGGTGGTGCCAGCTGCAGCCATCCCATGTCCTAAAATGCCTGGCAGAGTGCTGGAGTGCTTGAAATGTTGACTCTGCTCCAGACATCTCTGCACCCTGCCTAGCGCAAAGCATTCTGCAATGTCTGGGCTCTCATTAACATGGCCTCAGAAGAAAAGGAGCCGGTGGGGAGCTGCTGAACACCGGCAGCTCTCTTCAGTGCGCAGGAAGGAGAGGAGGGGGGCTGCCCAGCTGCTGGCACTCAGCCTGGAGCACGGGCCGTTTGCAGGCAGGAATTCAGATGAGACGTAATGGAGTTTGAAAGCATAGGGCGCTCTCTGGGATGGGTGTTCTGTGGGGGAGCGAAAGGCACCTTGCAAGGTCTGGAAACTGGAGCAAATGAAACCCATAGCCCCAGCGCTGTGCCCTTCTGCCTCTTCCCCAGTAAGATCTGGCAGAAATTTGGGGGAAAGGAGGAGAATAGAGCTGTTGGGGGGCAACAGCTCCATTCAAGAGGCTGAGGGTTAGGCAGGAACAGGGCATAGAGGGGAGATGTCTGGGGGAAGATGCCTTATTTTGCCTGCCAAGTGTGCTGTGTGAGGATGGCCTGGAGCAGGGTCTGGTTGGGTGCTGCTCTGAATGTTTCTCTTGGCCCCAGTTTTCCAGCCTTTTGCTCTAGCTGTGCGAGACCTGCTGTCTCCCTTGGGCTGTGTTCCCTCCCTGATGTTGGTTTCAGGTGGCTTCCTTTTGCAGGCAGACTTGTCTGTCACTGACCCATGAAACCTAGGCTGACTTGAACTAGGGTTTTGTCTGTGAGTTTGCTGGAAGTGGAATTAATGCCATTTCTGGGGAGTGTCCCAGAGATTTATTCACTTTTATTCCAGCAAAATAAAGGGGGCTGCCGGGGAACCTACCGTTCATGTTGCTTGGCTTGAGGAGCTCAGCAAGGAGCCTGGTTCATTCTCTGTCTCCTGCTGCGTTGCTCCACAGAGGTGATGGAGCCAGTGCTGCTCAGTGAACCTGTGATTGGGCACACCAGTCCCTGGTAGGTGAGACCTTGCTTACGTTGCAGGACTACGGCCACAGCAAGAGAGGAGTGCTCCCCGTTGTCATCTGTGTGGTATTCTCAGTTTCATGCGCTGCAATTAAACCAGCTACCAAATAATGATGTGGCAAATCTGGGCGGTGTGGCCTCCTCTGATCTGCTCCTGGAAGCTGGGCAGATGAGCTGGAGTGGAAAACATCTGCTCTGTGCATCCTGGGTCATGGTGATGATTTATGACTTTAAGTAGATCTTAAATTTGCAGGTAAAACATTTCCTACCCAGACATACCAAAGACGACACCAGTTCTTCCCGGTCCCCCCAGGTCCCTCCGAAAAGACCAAGGGCAGCATCGCGGCCATCCTTTCAAGCAGGGATGAATCAGCAGAGGGTGAATAGCAGAAAGGGGCTGGTAGTGCTGTAGTCTCTGCAGACACAAACTATGTGAACACATTCATCACATCCTGAGAATGCACCCCGGATTTTCTTTTACGTCTTTTGTTATTACAGGCTGGTTGGGCTTGAAGGGTAGAAATCAGCTGTATCCGACCAAGCCTGTCTCATGTAGTCGGCAATTCCTAGCTACCAGTAGGGGTTACAAGGGGCTTTCCTGGTCTTCATAGGCACAAGCCCAGCAGAGCTGATGCAGGGTGCGGGAAGCAGTTGGGGTTCACATCCACCCCACGTGTTATTCCCTGTCTCAGCAAAGCCACGGAAGCTGACAGGTTTATCGCATAGGCAATGCCAAAAGTCTTATCTGCTGAGACATGGTTTCAGATGTGTGACTAGTGCCACCACTGGAAAAGTGCCGTCTGGATTGGAGTGTCCCAGCTGACTTCAGCTGGCTGGGAAGTGGCAGGTGGCAGAATTTTCACTCACTCTCTGAGGCTGTTTGGAGATGCTAATCGGGGAAATTAGGCTTTTTCTTTTATTTAGATAAGGACCACATTTTAAGTGGTGCTGTGCTCCAGATCAAAGAGGGCTTCACTGAGTTCATCAGTCCCATCTTGTGAAGGCTGGAGAGAGAGGAAAACTGTCGAGCCTTCTCTGCAACTGGTATTTCCGAGGTGCTTGCAGGAGAGTTGGATGCGAACTTCTCTGAACAGCCTCCAAAATGCCAGGGCTGGGGGTGATGGGGTTGCCATGATTGTATCACGAGTCTGGCATCGGTTGCGTGTTTTTCTTGGAGTCAGTTCCTGGAATCACACAATTAGGTAGGAACATGTTCTTTAATTTTCAAGGAAGAAAGTCCATTTCGGGATCTCTCTGTCCCTGAACCCTCACAACTAAGGGGAAGTGAGAAGGTCCTGGGTCAGCTTACCTGGCCATTTTGAGCTACTGGTGTTTTGCAGCCAGATTAATGCTTTTAAAAATGAACAGTAAAAGCCTTTCTCCATTTTCTGAAGCATAGTCCTTTCCAGTACTTCAGGGGCTGAATACATAAAAACCCAACTGCTCTTTCCTCGTCTCCTCTCTAACCCAGCACAGAGGCGAGTGGGAATAGCTCTTAATGTCTGTGAAAATGATCCATTTTGGGTGCACAAAACAAGTTCTGCAAGGCTTAAATGATTTTGGTGAGATCTTAGCAGCCTTTGAGGCTCTCAGCCTGGTGTTGCCCACACCTCATTGACTTCAAGGAGATTCCTGCTGGCTTTAGTCTGGCAAAGGAGATTTGAGAGCTGATGAGCTTAATGAACTAAAGCCACTGCTCAGCTGCTGTACGGGGACTTGTGCAGTACAGGAACCTCTACGGTGGTCCTTAGCCCATGGCCTTGCTCCATAGGAGTGAAGCACATCTCTTCCCAAAGCTAAGGATGCCAAGGTAGGCACTGAAGGCTTTGCTGTGCAGGGCAGCTGAAAACCAAGTAGGTTCCTAAATGTGCCAGGAGAGCCTAAAGCTGGGCTTTAGGGCTGGCTGGGGGCTCAGCAGCTGGGCATCTAGAGTCACCCAGCACCCATCCCCTGTGCTTTGCTGCTCACAGGCTCTGCTAGCAGCGAGGGGCTGCAAAGCAAGAGGACAAAAAGGCAGTGCTGGGAGGGCATTTCTAAAACCTCCCTGGACTTCTACTGCTTCTTGACTTTTTTAAATTCATCATATTATTCTCAGATCCATCTTAAAATGGGTTGTTTCAAAATCTCTGCTTCATCTTTGGCTTTCCATGCCCTGTCTCAGGGTATTCTGCAATGAAAATCTGGCTCTTTGCAGTTTGAGGCAGAAGAAAAGCCTCATCTCTTGCTTTGCAGCAGCATGACGAGGAAAAAAAGGCTCTGGGGGCAAGTCTGCGCCTGGAAAGCCCCACACCCTGCCGCTGAAGGAGGCTGTTCCCTGGGGAGCTGTGGGGACTGGACACGCCAGCCTGGCAGCAGGGTCGTCCTTGGCTGTTCCCCGGGCAGCCGGAAGCAGGAGCATCCCCACCCCGGGGCTTCGGTGGATGAGCAATGGCATGGCTCACCTCAAAAGGAGCTGGAGCCCCGAGGTGTGGGCTCTTGCCCATCTGCCTTCGGGTTAGATGCTGCTTTTGCATCTATAAAAGGATTCAAGGAATTTCGGCTCCCTGGGAGGGAGGGGTGAGCTGGAGGGGGCGGATGCTGGTAATTACACTGCTGCCAAGCACCTCTCTTTCACCGTGATAACCTAATCACACCTACATGATAACCTAATCAAACCTACAAGCCCTTAAACTAAAGACTTTAGCCCAGGGTAAAATAACGGTGATGACATCCCTAAGCACAGGCATTTTTGTCTTTTAATTGCCAGCTGGATAAAGACAAGTCAGGGCAAGGTCTCTGGTAATAGCAAGGGACCACCTTTCACAGCAGCCCTGTGTGGGCCAGGCTGCACCTCTCTCTCTCCTCCTTGGACAGCAGAGTGTGATAATCCCTTAAGTGTTTAATTACAGCTGGCAGGGCTGGAGCAAACCATCTTCTGCCCCATTTCCATCAGCCAGAACCTGCAGAAGGTGCGTGGCAGCAATCCTACAAGGGTTGTGTTGGACAGGTGCTGTCCCCCACAGCCAGGACATCTTGCAGAGCCCCGTAGCTCCCCTAGAGCCATGTCCCGTGTGGAGGCCCCTGCCCTCTGCTGCCACAGCAAGGCTTGGCTGTGGCAGGCTTGTTTTTCTAGCGTGGCAAGTCTGCCTAAAATATCTAGGTGGGGCCCAGCATGGCTAATGGCCTTCCTGGGGACAGAGCCAGCAACCAACCCTCAACAGTGATGGACACCCCCAGTGCCGGGGGGCTCCCCTGGCCTCAAGGGGTGGGGAGGGAGCGGAGGGCTGGATTTCAGGGCTGTGTCCGCCCTGGTGGTGCCTGGCTCTGCCCTGGGGCACTGGGCAACGGGCACCTTCCGCCCGGGAGCCAGTGACGTGGGTGTGTGCGTGAGCCGTGGCACGGCCAGGCTGACAGGGAGGCTGTGGCCGGACGTGGGGCCACCTGCTTTTTTTTGGGTGGAGGAGCTGGGTTTGGGGCCTCGTTGGGTATCCTTGTTGTGTGTCCCTGGCGGGGTTGGGACGAGTACAGCCGGGTCTCCGGGGTCCCCATCCTGCGGGGTGTTCCGTCAGGCACTGCCTGGTGACGCTGGCTGACATCAGGGCGTCTGACCAGGGCGCTGCCCTCAGGCCGGCGGCTCCCCCCAGGGGTGACCGTAATGGCGGCATCGCAGGTTTTGGGCCTGAATCAGCTGCCTTCGCCTTTCCTCGCTTTATCAGAATTTTATCATTTTATGCTCTTTGTCCCCTCGCGGGAGGGTAGCGCTGCAGCCTCGCCCCCTCGCCCAGCGCACTGCCTGATGCTGTTGGGGGGCTATTTGGGGCACCCTCACGGTGTGGGGGTGTCGGAGGGGGTGCGGGGGTGCTGCGGGGTGCGCCGCCGCGCGCCCGACAGGGGGCGCCGCGATGCGGGCCGGTTCGGCCCCGCCCCTACCCCTAACCAGAGCCAGTACAGACTAAAGAGGCACTGGACCTGCTGTGCTGGGCTTCC